>CANUEY010006859.1:0-91424 GCA_948099555.1 Croton setiger | reverse complement strand
TTTAACCGTTGACTAACGGTCAAAGGACCTCAGAGTACAATTTCCAAAAGTTAGGGACTATTTGATACAATTTTAGAAATAGAGGGACCTACGAGTCTATTAGGCCAAACCTCAGGGACCCAATAGTAATTACCCCTAATTTTAATTTCAATTGCTCAATGCAAATTTATATATTATATATAAATTTCATTGAATGAATAAAATTTTAACTTCTTCAAATTCTTTTTTTTATGTTTACAATTTATTTTATTCGTTTTCACTTCAATTTTTTTTCGCATGAAATTAAAAAATTCTTCAAAATTGTTTATAAAAAACTACACACTACCAATATTTTTTTTTTCCACTTGCATAATTTTAGAAAAAAAAAACATTTTTCGCATGAAATTAAAAAATTCTTCAAAATTGTTTATAAAAAACTACACACTACCAATATTTTTTTTTCCACTTGCATAATTTAGAAAAAAAAAACAAAAAAAAAAAATTTAACAGGCCTGAACCATTGGTTCAGGAAGCACCAAGCCATCCACTAATCGGCCCGTTAGAAACCGCCACTTAAACCGTGAACCACCGGTCCGGTCCCTTCCTCTGATGAACTGCGGCCCAAACCCGACCTTTTGAAAACTCAAAATTCCCTTATCAACTAGTTAGGGACTTTATTGGTTAAATTAGGGTTTAAACTTTTGATTTTAAATCAGGAGATGCATTACTTTAAAATCTAATTATTTAAGCTAAAGATTATTTGCACAAAAATAAAAAATTTAAGTTTTCTGATACATTGATGAATGAGTTATGAAACTTCATTTGTAATAAATAATAGTGATGTTATGTCTAATATAACTACTCTTTTTATAGTACAACAAAAGAATAGGTTTAATTATGAGACAATTAGTAGATTAGTTTGAAAAATTAAAGAAATAACAGTTTTGATTAATATTTGCGAACAAAATTAACATGTTAATTAGAAATATGGCAGAGAAAATGAATTCATTTTACTTATACACGACAACTATACAAAGAACAAGCTTATGTGAAAAAAATCAAAGGTTGCTGCAATCTTCATTTCTAATGTTGCAGAAAAATCTCATGTACTTGAGACCAATCAATAAAAGAATATACAATATTAATTAAAGAAACAATACCTAGAATAACAAAAATCAATTAACATAATTGTTGGTTCGTTTACTGGGTGCAGAAGGAGGCACAGGACCTTTCGGAAGAATATTAAGCAACAATGGCCTGTACTTTTCATCAACTTGTTTTAAAAAACCAATATCTTCTTCCCCTGAACCATTCCTTAAGATTCTGCCATCCGAACATTCACATATTATAAAGAAAACTAAAGCAATTGTAATGATTGCGCCTTGAATTTTGTATGACATAGCCATAATATAACTTTTGATTTTGTGGAACAAAGAATTAGATGAGGAGAATCCATTGCTGCTTAATCCTGATTTATATTTCGAGCAGTTGCTGTTAGAAATTGAGTTGAAGTTTCTTAAGCTTGGCGGGAAAACGCAAGAATGCGCGTTGTAGCAGCTGGAATTTTGACTTTCAATTTTGTTAAGGAGAAATGGTGCAGTTTTCATTTTGACCCAGATATTTGGTGAAAACGGCAACATTTTTTTGGTGTCGGTGAGAGCATATTTTGCGATCTCCCACGTACTTTTAATTTCCTCAAGAAAATAAAAAATAAAAAAAATCTACCACCAGTGTGAACGAAGGCTCTCAATAATATACGTATTAACTTTGGATGCAACTTCTTTAATTTTATTTTCAGACTTCTGCTAGAACTGTTGTTTAATACAAAAATCAAAACAACCTCAATATAAAAAGACCAATAATATTTTTAATAGACTAAATTTTCTATTAATGTGATTACTTAATAGGGGAAAAAAAAGATAAAGTAAATAAAATACATTTAATAAAAAAAATAAATGAGGAGGAAATAAAAAACTATCTTAAACACAGAAAGTCTTGACTATTGATTACTTTTCCAAATTTATAGCCAAAATAGTAGAATTTGATTGCAGACAACGAAACAAGAGTACAGGCCAAACAAAACTAACTTTAATCTTGTATTGACTGTTGAATTATGTTTGGCATGCTTTTATAAATATTTAGTTCATTTAAACATGGTCAACTAAATTTTATAAAACTAACAAATTGTTATTTAATTTTCCGATTGCAACATTAATGATAAGATATTTTTTCTTTGATTACTAAGTCTGTGTACGGTTCCTTTAATCTTCAACTTTTTCTTTTTTATCCATTTAAATAATCTGTCATGATTTATTTACCTCTTTTCCTACATATTGATATCCTCACATTTGAGCAGCAGGAGTAATTTGATTCGATATGATTGTTCTTCTAATTCCTTATATTAAATATTATATAATTAGAACAAATTGTATGATGTTGCTTCAGTTTCTTTCTGTGTTATGGAAACAGTTTTGGGCTTATGACTGAGAATTATATGTTCTTTTGTTCTGAAGCTTAATCAAAGAATAAAAAAGAATTTCATACCAACAATTGGACAACAAAGAATGGAATTTTCATTTAAAGAGACAAAACAAAGAATGGGTTTTTAAACTCAGCAATTAATTAAGAACTGATTACAGATTCATTGCCAAATACCCAAAAAGAAGAAGAAGAAAAGAATGCATAATTTCTTTACAAATTGATGTACATTTGCACATAAATTTTGAGGTTGTTGGCTAGATTGGCGATACAGCTCTTGTGGCTGTGGCTGTACGAATAGCAGCAGTAGTACTGGTACTATTACTTGTTCTCACAAATTCACTATCCAAACCAGCTGCCCATCTGCGCAGAATTCTCAACAGACTCGCAGCTTTTCTCCTCGATCTTATTGTCCCCATTCCCATCATTTCCCATATAATTCTCTCTACCCCAGATATGGATGCTAATTCCGCCACCATTTCCGGTCCTCCCTTTCTGCAAATCGTCACTAAACTTGCCACTGCACTCTCTCTCGCCGCATCCGATCCTTCCCTTAATAATACCCCCAATTTCCTAATTGCTTTATACGCCGCTATGATTGCTGCTATTCCGCCTCTTTTCACCACCACTTCCAGTATCGTCACCGCCTCCTCTGGTAGTACATTTACCAACTCCGTCACCATCTCTACTACTCCTCCCTCCACTAACCTCGCTACCGTTTCTCTATCTCCCGCCAAATTCAAAATAGCCATCAACGCGTCTTTTTTGGCATACGTGTTTCCCGATTTTGCTAAATCCATCAATCCTTTTATGACACGTGTTTTCCTCCCCAGCCGTTTTCTGTACGACTGCACACCTGATAAGCTGAATATTGTTGCCGCCGCATTTGCTTTTGCCTCCCACGTTCCGCCTGATCGTAGCACCTCTATAACTCCGTTTAATGCTCCGTCAGTTTCCATTATCCTCGTCTTGTTTTCTTCAAGGATAGAGAGATTGAGAATAGTTGTAACGGCGTTGACTTGGAGGTTCGGGATATCCGACCCTACTTCTGAACTTAGGTAACGGATAAGTAAAGGTATTGCTCCAGCTTCGGCCATACAGGGTCGGCTATCGGAGTTTGTTTTTGCAAGCGTGCGAAGCTCGTAAACGACGCCGTTTGCTGCCTCCAATGATTGTGAATTTGATAACTTATTGACCAAAAACGACACTGTCATCTTTGCCGCCTCCAGGGCGGCCTTATTTCGAATAACGCCGCTAAGTTTTTGGTCGCTATCGGTAGGTTCGAAAGGAATTTTCTGCTCGCGGCACCACATGCCAATTAGGTTCTTCAAAGCAAGGTTAGGAATCAAGTTGGTGTGGGCCAGAGTCTGACCTGTCTTGGGACACGTGTTGTGTCCCGATTCAATCCAAAGAGTAATTGACTCGCGATCGTATGTCTGGCCTGTTGCCACCACAACTGGGTCCCTCATTAAATCGAGACTAATAGGACATCGGAAATCCGTCGGGATGTTAGTCTCCGCCGACGCCTTCCGACTCCGGTGATCAGATGATGGCGTGGACGCTCCATGGAGAACGCATTTCCCGTAACGAACGAGACCGATCAACGCAACCACCTCGGATTTCGATTTATCATCTATTTGATTTTGAACTTCTTCTTCAAGGCTTTCGATTTCCTCTGTACAGTCGGAAGAACTGCGCAACCCTAATCGATCAAAAATCTCTGCAAGCTTGGAATGATCAGGTACGATCTGTTTCTTGATTCGATCGAGTAAAGTCAAAACGTTGTGCCGTTGAGTATTATCATTGGGATCTAAACAGGCTTTAGCTTGCGAACATTGATTTCTGATAAGAAAAACTAGTTCTTGAATATCTTCGCTTAATTCCATCTCTTTAACAGGGAAAATATCCAAAAGAGTTGATAATTCTATTGTCAGCTCATAGAAATTGCTAGAGGCGGATTCAATTTGGATAAGAAACCACATCTTGCTTCCATTTGAGCAGTCTTCAATCAGAGTTTTAATTCTTTGTAAAACTATGTACATTTCTTCAAAGCAGAGGAGCGTAGGAGACAGAAAAGGAATTGGATTTCGAAGAAGCTCATCGAACAAGATTGAAAGCAGCTTGGCTTTGCGTATAACCGAAAGAGAAGTGCGATTAAGAAGGAATTGCAAAGGCTTAAGGGCTGATATATCTTGAGACAGAACAAGAAGAGATTGTACCAGTTTCTGGTCGGAAAAATTAGGAGCTATAAAAGCTCCGGCGGACGGCCGCCGTTTTCTGGGCAGGAAAACCTGAGGAGAAACCGTCATGAATTAAGAGAGAAGATGATGGAAATGAAAATATAATGAAGTAATTTGGAAATTGAAAATGGGTATTGATTCAAAGTTTGAAAGGAAAAATAAGAAATATTGGATTAGTTGCAGAAGCAAAGAAAGGTTGTTTCTTGAGATGATAATTTAATTGTTGCTTAAAAGAGAAATATAGAAAACAAATGAAGCACGGGTCAGCAAAGAAATATGATAGTTGGTTTTTGACTGAATATGGTTTGTTCTCTGGTGTAAAGGAAATCCAGGACGGTGTGTTTTTAATTTGGCAGGCGGATTTACTAGGTAAATAAATATTTTAACAGAACTAGAAGAAGCCGACTTTTTCTTTTCAGAGATTGCCGTTTGATAAAGTCCGCCTGGCTGAATTTTAACGGCCGCCGGCAGTTATATTTGTAAGTAAAAATTTTAAACTTATACATAATGGATTGTAAGATGGAAAGAGTAGAGTTGTGGTGTTTTGGGTAGTTGCTGACTTGTTCTGGTCTGTATGAATAATAAAATATTGAGGCATTCATTGTGTGTGCATATCCAGCTGCCATATACCCATTTAAAACATACTTTTATTTTATTTTTTGCTTTTAGCGAAGCTTTATCTTTTTACATTTGAGGAGAATGCATTATTGTTCTTCTTTCGTTGATTCCGTTTATTTAATTGCATGTCGATCATTCCGTGTCCATAAGCCATATTCAAAACACACTTGGTTAACGAATAGAGGTGGGTGCCATTGAGAGTAATGAATTGGACAAATGTATGATGTAAGATAAGAAAGTTAACAGCTGCCATTTAAAATAAAGATTATTATTGGGCAAGTTGAAGAAATCGGTGGGTTAGTTTAAAGGAGCATATGCAGTTTTCTTCCTTTAGACGCCACTTGTGCTTAATTGCGGCGGCTCATCTTCATATAATTTTATTATCCAGTAATTTAGCCAAAGTATATTCTCTCTGCTTGTGTTGGTTCTGAGTAATCGAGAATTCAAACAAATATTCAGTCAGACATAATATGATTAGGATAAGTATTCTTTAAATTAGGTTATTGTTGAAGTCAAAGTTTGCACATTTTTGTAAGATAAATTATCGGTTGATATCCAAAGGTATAAAATTGAAGAAGTAATAAGGATAAAGCAGAGGCAGATTAGATACAACCAAAACTTGATTAGTCACAACCACTTGCATGACCAAGAAAGACAGAAAAGCACACCAACATAATATGCCCGCTTGGTCGTATCTATCCACCAACCAAACCATATTCATATAAGAATTAAGAATAAGATAACATACTTTAATTTCTAACCTTTCAAAAATTATTCTAATATGATTTAGATAAGACTGGACCTTGCCACAGTTCGAACAGGTTCCGTTAGAGACCACAAATCATCTGTTTAAGGACTCAAAAATCATGAACCTTAACTAGCCCCTATGTCAAACAATTCAGTTAAGGGCTCTGGATTAACATTTCATGGTTCGATTACGGTTTGGCCAAGGGTCGATTCAAGGACAGTTGGATGGTTCATTTTGTGCGTGAATTAACAAAGACGTCTTTCTTGTCGGAAATAGAAATATGTTGATTGTGGATGGTTTACAAGTGATTAGTTTCCACCATTAGAGGTTCTTATTTTGGTTATTTGGTTAATATTCTTTTTTTTTATTTGATTTTCCTTGGTATTTTGTTGGAATTGCCAAAGTTTCAAATGGATTGCTAATTGTTATGGTTTGAGCATGAAAAAGTGGTGGTGGCATTAATAATTACGCCTTTGAATTTGATTTTACGGGAGGTAATATTCTTAATACCTAATGAATTTTAAAATGTTTGTATATCTGTTTTATTGTCTGCAACTTAAATTTTGTTTTGTTGATTATAAGAGAAAGTGGCAGTGGTCATTGTAGTTGTCTTCCTGTGGAAGAGATTGACCGAGGAAGACCTATTCTCCATCTTTGCATTGTGTTTAAATTGCTCTATTTTTGTAAAATTGTTGTTCTCCTTTCCTTTTTTTTTTTTTTTTTTTTTGCATTCATGATGTGGTGGTGGTGATGTAGTGGAGATGTATGAAGCGATTATGTTGATTGGAGGAGGAGAGGCGACCATGGCGGTAAGAAGGATATAAGAGAGGGACCAAATTCTAATATTGAACAAAATGTAAGGACCTAAAATTTTAATTTTTAGGGTATATCGGTCTTATTGCTCCAATTTTAATAATTTTTTTGAACGTAAAACTAAATAATGTGACAAAAATACAATATGCAAAAACTTATAAATAATAAAAACAAAATAAATGGATGTAAAAATATATGGATGCACAAAACGCATGGATGTAAAATTTTTTTCCCATATAGAACAATACCTACAAGGACAAAAAACAGCAAAATGGGAAAAAAAGATCATTTCAAACTTTTTAGGACATAAAATTGAAACCAATAGTTAAAAATGTGATTTTGTATTATAAGTGTACAGAGAGTATATGATAAGTATACAAGCAGATTTTGGCAACCTGCAATTCCGATGATAGCCTGGTGCTAGATTCCAACAATATCGTTTTCTTGAAGAGCTTCAAAAACTGAACCTCTTGTTTTCCAACCATATTTAGTGAGATTTTCAATGAAAAATTAACAGATTTCGGTTTGATACTCGCCGGAATCATGAGTTTCATGATTTTAGAAAGAAACACAATTGAAACTATCAATCCCGCCTAAAAATTATAGAGATTGAAAGATTATTGCCAAACTTCTTTGTCTTCGTCTCAGTGTAATTTGATAAAACTCAATAAAATTGGAGCTGAAAGTCAACTGAAACTTGATAGAATCTCAATTGTCGACCTTATACTCGACGAAAATCGTCAAGAAACCATTTGAATCAATTTGGTTTCCATTTGTATTTGAAGAAACTTGTGGTTTCGACGGAGATGTTCAGGTATCACATTTTGAGCCGCTTGCGACTACCAGATGTCATCTCTAATGGTATCAGGAGACTCGCTAGCATATGGGCTGTCGATCGATACCCTTCAATCTTTACTGGGATGCAAGGTGGCAAAGTGCAGTGACATCAATTTTATCGACCAGTTGTGTGATTTTGCTTCCTATTTTATTTTTTTAATATTTTATTATTTTATTTAATTTTTATAAACATTCCCGCTGTGAAATTTGAAAAGTTTGACTTTGTTTTTTTATCTAAATAAATCATTAAATCAAATAATTAGAACGAATAGCTACACAATTAGTGACACAATATTGTCGCTAATTTTAGAACGAAAATTTAGATGTTTGTCGCTGCTTTTATCGCTAATTCAGTTACCATTTTTTTGTTATTTTTATTTTTTAAATCGATAAATATTTATTTATTTATTTAATTTCACATATTTTTAATTTATTTATTTATTATATGTTCAGTAATTATTATTAATAACAATTTTATTATTTATTTTCGAATATTTGTTATCAAACAGAAAAAAGAGAAAAATAAAAAAAAAAGAAAAAGATGAAATGGAATAAAATGAGAAGAAAAAGAAAAAAAATGAAAGGAAAATAAATAAAAAACAAGAAGATGACGATGATGAAGAAGAATAAGAATAATGAAATAAAACAATGAAAATAAAAAATATAAAAAAAAAGAAGAAGAAGAAGAATCAAATAAAAAAAGAAAAGAAAGATAAGTGTAAATAAAGAGAGAGAAAGAGGGGGTAGGGTTCGAAGGAGATTAAAAAAGAAAAAGAGCAGAGAAAAGAAAAATGAGAAACAATGGATAAATGAGGAAGAAATTGGTGTTAATTAAAAACTTTTCCCGGAATTAGTGACGCATCAAGTGACAAAATAAATTTTAAACAATTTTTTTAATTTCGTCGTTGATTGTGTCACTAATTGTGACATTCATTTTTAGGATTCTACTATCTAAAACTCCCGATATGTTTTTGAATTTTTTCACGAAATCTTTGTCACTAATTAGAAATAATACATATCACCGATTGTGTCACTAATTTTTACAATTCTTCGCCTAAAACTCCTGTTATTTTTTGAATATTTTACGAAAAATTTGTCTTTGTTCAATGAGTTCCTAATAATATATTCCATCACTAATTGTGATCAACGAACAACACATAATTTGTCACTAATTATGTTGCTAATTTTTAGGATTTTCTGTCTAAAATTACTGCTATTTTTTGAATTTTTAACTAAAAATTTGTCGTTGAATGTGTTGCTAATTAGTGATGCATGTTGCTTTGTCGCTAATTTTCTCACTAAATCTAGCGCCCATATGTCGTGGAAAAAAGGCGAACAATTAGCAACTACAGAAATTGCATCACTGATCAGTGACGAATTAGTGATTCTATCTCTTGTGTTGTTGTTTAGCAACAAAATTAGCAATTGATCAACGACGAAGTTTTATTTTGGGTCAAAATATAAACAGTAGCGCAGATTTCTCGCAGATTGTTGCTAATCTGCAACTCACGGACTTGCATTGTTGATTGTGTTATTGATAGCGTGTTTTTTAGTATCAAAACTAACATTTTGATATATTGCGTTGCATATGGTATATAAAAATGGTAATATGGTATGTATATAGTGTATACACACCATATTACCATTTTAGTTTTTTAGCCCTTTAACATGTTTGTATTAAACGTGAAAGTAAGCTTGATTGATCTAGGATTTGGAAATTTTAAAAAGAAGGTGCAACATACGAAATCTCAACTCTTTCCTTGATCTGCTTGTGTGTGGGTTCAATTCCTAATGTATCGAGTTATTGTCATGTGTCTTCGTTAGGGTTCATGGTCTTGAATCACAATTGGATAATCAAAGGCCATGTGAGTCCCATGCAATTCCAAAGTTAAGGTTTTGATTCTCCCCAAAGGGCAAGCCTTTGACATGATGGTATTTTTATTAACAGTCTCCTTAAGGTATACAGGATATGACAACTTTTATTTTGATTCGTTAATATATTTTTTTAACATACGAATGAATGCACTAAATTAATATGTTAGGAAGTTATTAAGGGGTGGAGAAATGTTGTACCACCACGCTATTTTCGTTTGTTAAAAAACAACCAACTTAATATTTAAGTAGTTATATTTCATAATCATACAATCCTTTAATTTATTCTTTCTAAACTAATTTAAACATAGAAAACTGAGTATTTAACAATTTCTATATTACAAACACTATATATATACAAAGCATGCATAGGATTTTCATATTATTCGTTTTAAAATTGTAAAAAAAAAAAAAACTATCTATTTATTTTTAATTATTTTTTTTTCTAAATTTTCAATCTAATCATTTTTTTAAATTATAATTAAGAGTCAAAACTATCTTGTCATATTTTTTCTCTGAATTTTCAATTTAATGATTTTTTAATTATAATTAAGAGTCAAAAGTTTCTTAATATATTGTTTCCTTTTACTGGAGATTATGGAAAAAGTTAGTTATAATTCACTAGATAAAAACTCGATGGTTTGAAATACTAAAAAATTGAACAAGTAAGTTTCGGCTTGCCTATATCGCACTTGGCTGAGGTTGTTCATAGTCCTTCGTTGTATGCTCCTATTTAGTTTGTGCGTAATCCACTCATACATTTCAACAATAGCAGCAGTGCAGTGTCTCCATCTACTATAGGCTTCATAAAGTTTGTATACAAAATTCATTGGTACCTATTTCCACAATTACACACCCACATCACATAAAATCATCAACAACCTAGATTTAGAAATGTACAAGTTAGTTAAGTTAATATTAGTTTTTTAACATCGATAAGTTCAAACCCGAATAAATCTAATTCAATCCATTTGTATACTTTACGAGTTTCAACAGTCAACCATTCTATTCTATCAAGTATCAACCTCTCTCTGAGTTCATGAAATTGTATTACTAGAAATTGCACTGAATGGAGAATGAATCTAGTTTATTTGTTAATGAAGCAAAATTCTGTTTATATTTTGTATACACAAGTTGGAATTGGCGAAAAATTGACCACCTCAGCACATTACTTCTTTCATTTTAACTAAACACACTTTACAAGCATCCTGAATAGCCAAGTATCCAAGTAAGAGCCAAAATCAAAACCACTCATCTAAGTACACTATCAGTTGAAAGCTGTTTAATACTTGTTTAAAACCTTTTTATTTAATTAATATCAAGTTAAATTCACTACATTTATAAAAATATTGAAAGTTTATTTATGTATTTCGAGTAATAGAGCTGCCACGGTTCTTGAAGTTGGGAAGAAGCAACCATGTGGTACTTGCAAATTGCAGTATCTAGGAATCATGCTATTTGTGTTGTGGAAGCTATGACTTTTCATGAGGCTCTTAATTGGGTTAAAAATGTAGGATGGTCATCGATGGTTAAGAAATGAGATGTTTAATCTTGTATCCAAACTATTGTTGATCCTACATATACTAATAATTCTACTTTCGGTTTGGTTATTCAAAATTGTAATATTAGAATTTTAAAATTTTAGTTTTTATTTTATTCGTAAGTCTACTAATCGTGTTGCCTATTGTTAAGCTCAAACTGTAACTCATTCGATCGATCGTGTGGTATGGTTATATCCATCATCTTGTACTTTTTATCAAGTTAGGCTTGAGAGCTAATAAAATTATAATTTTAATTTAAAAAAAATAAATAAAATATATTATATGTTACAAATATATTTTAAGTTTTGTATAAAATTGGTTTAAGACATGTATAACTGATATAAAAAAAGACACTTTATATTAAAAAATTTATTTAAAATCTATTTAAGCCATGTTTAATTATTATCAAACGAAATATTATATGTTTAAAAAACTATTAAAAATTTTGAGTTTCATTAATATCAAATAAAAAGGTGTGTTAACTTTTGTTTGAAATTTGTTAAACTAATTGCAAATATATAACAACTTCTAAACGACGAAAAGAATTAAAATTTTGTATATTTGAAATTTTAGTGATGATGAAACATCTCGATACGAATAACAAAACATGACATGCTCATCAATTTTGCATTCAAAACTTTGAATTAATTCACGAATTCTAGGAGAACAAAAAGTTTAACAATTAAGAATTTTAAAATTAATTCAGACATGATGCTGCCACATGAGAGAATAAGTATAACAACCCCGACTTACACAATTAAACTATGTTTAAGAATTTTTAATTTGGATTATTATTAATTGTGGGCTATTTTAATATATAAAAACAAACTGGATAAATATAATTTAAGAATTTATTCAACTACAGAACAAACGAGCATGTGGAATAGAAATAGGAGAGTATTCCAAACTAACATTACATGTTGGATCCACAGAGGGAAGAATTATGTAAATTAAGAATAACTCAAATAAAATTGACAAGGGATCATTTATGAGATTATACAAAAAATATTTTCAGAATAAGTATAAAAGAATATAATTAAAAAATAGATCATTGTTACTGTCCAACAGAAATGAAATAGTAGATCATTATTCTATTTATTGTTTATTATTTATGGTCCATTGCTTTAATTTGTTTACTCTTTTTTTTAATTTTTTTTTTTTGTTTATCTTGGTTTACATTTTGTTTATACTCGAAAAATCTGACCTTTGCCAACGAAAGAAAATTAACCACCACCGCAACATGAACTCGATACTGATTTTAAATATGTAATTATTTTCATTCTGAACTTATCTCAGAAAGTACGGTCACCATAAGTGTCATACGAAGGTAGGGTTGATGATCGCCTGCGGATAGGTTATGCAAGGATTAGTACTACGGTTAACGGTGGATGGTGGCAACACTCATTAACTTCTGCTAGCTAGCAATAGGTGTTGATCATTGTTTTATTTGTTAGATGGTCTAATTATTTTTTTGAAGTACATTTATTACAATAACATATTTTAACTTTCTATATATTTAATGAAATAGTATTTTATAATTAATAAGATTCTAGATTTTTTAAAAAATCTCATTTATTAAAAAATATTATTTATTTTAATTAATTAATTAAAAATTCAAAATTCAATATAAAATTATGGGTTAATATTTCTTAATATAATTTAGAATTTTTTTAAAATTAACGGTCACCGCCATGCTGGTTTCGGTGACTTGCACTGAAAAATTAAAAATCAGTATCTATCAATGTAGTTAAGTACCAATCAATAAAAAATTAATATACGTCAATATTCATCAATATAATTTAAAATTTTTTTAAAATAATATCAGTCAATATAATTTAATATTTATCAATATTTTTCAATATATAAATATTGATTTATATTGACAAATGCTAATAAATATTGATTTATATTGATAAATATTAACAAATACTGATAACAATACCGATTTATATAGACAAACACTAATAAATTATATTGACAGATATTGACGTATATTGATTTGTATTCAATTAATTAAATTAAATTAATAATAATAAAAATAAAAAAATATGTTGTTTCATAAATTTTAAAAGAAATATTTTGTTAAATAAAAAATTCAAAATGTGCTATTGCATATAATTTTGGTCCTTTTAATTTTGTGAGGCGCCATTTAGCTCCCTGAACTTGAAAATTTTGAATTTTTTTTTATCTTTAGCCACATTAGAATTTAGAAAGTAAACGACAAATGCCATGAGCCCGTAAATAGTGCCATATTGAGTACGTAGTTGGAGGACCAACGAAAACCAAGGACCAAACATGAACTTTGCCAAGTCACCAAACATGAACTTTGCCAAGTCATTCTTTCTCCTTCCTGTGTTTCCTTCGCAAGCGAGAGGCTCTCTCGAAAATCTAGCCAATGATCACCTCTAGTTAAGATTGCAAATAAATTAAAACGCTCCAAAACAGTTTACTTAATTCTCATTCGAATTCATTCTTTTTGCATAATGAACTGAGCTTTAAGCTCAACAATCGAGCTTATTTGACAAACAAGTCGAGTTTAAATTTGATTCGTGAGTTTAAACTTTACAAACTATTTCGTTTAAGTATTTATGAACATTTTTACAAGCTTGTTCATTAACATGTAACCCATTCCCAAACTTATACTTAATTAATCATTTGTTATTTAATTATTGTTTGTATTTGAAAATAAATGTGATATGTTAAAATTATAAAATTTAGTAGATCAAAAGACTAATATATAATTCATCTAAATATTATTATTTATTATGCACATAAAATATTTTTTAATATGATTGTATTCAAAAACAACTTTTTAAAATAATTTTTAGCATTTAAATATTAGCATTTTGACAAGTCAAATAATACTATTTTTTTTAGTGTCTAATAAAATATTTTTTAATATAATTTTTAGACATTTAATTAATATTTTATCTAATACTAATTTTTAGTGTCTGTAAAAATATTTATATATAAACAACTAATTAGTGGAATTTTTTTTTCTTAGTGGATTAATTATTGTAAAGATGGATAAAACGAAACATTGCCATTTAATGCTTATGGACATTGAGCACCGATCTGCCAAGGAATTAATATTATCCTGCCAATTCTGCCGCATCTTTGGAAATTGATCAGCCACCGAATTTTACAACTTGCCAAAATTAAATTCCAATATAAACTATTCTTTTTATAAAGTGCGTACTGTGTTATTAAATTTCTGTTCGGATTAAAATATTGAAATAAGAGTTAAACAAAAGAAATTTGCACTATTAGGAATTTACAGCTACGATTTATACTGTGTAATTTGCAACAACAGATTTTCATGAACCACTGTAAATATATTTGGTTATTCCAATATCAAAACTTTGTTTCACATATTTACTTAGAAAAATTGTCATATCTTATTTTCGTTTTTTTAGCTATGGTCATATTTTTTTCTTTTTCTTTTTTGGGAAATTGCAAAGGTCATATCTTACTTATGAATTGAACATTAAATAGAATAAATAAATAAAGTTAGTAGTTAGTAGAAGTTAAGATTTGCAGTTTAATATGCTACACACACTTGAAGTTGACATCATAGAGATCTCAAGTATGGGCCAGAGCACCGAAATTGAACACCGTTTCCCACATTACATATATCATATCCACTGTAAAGGATCGGATCAATGTATCTCAATAATTGATGCTTCTCTTCTGCTCAGCTCTGCTCTGCCCACCGCCGCTCGTTTCTTTCTTTCTTTTTTTTTTAAAAGATTTTCTAAGGGAACATTCATCGAACACGTTTGGTTATTGACCAAACACTTGCTTCATTCGCACTTCACCACTAACATCAATTCATGGCCCTTATTTATCTTTATTGGTTTGCTGATATTCCTAATTTGTTACAAGGATAGCCAAATGTCCCATACTTACTTGGAATTATATATAAACAGAAGAGTAATGTAGAAAATAGAAGAGAAAAAATGATGTTTTAGACTTGCAGGTGATGGATTTGTGGCTACCAAGTAATCATTCCTTGAGGATAAACCTATTGAATCATTAGAAATGGGAAGATAATTTTTTAAAATATTATATTGATTTTGTTGGGATGTGCACGGTTGTCAGATTTTTATATCTTATATTATATTATATCTGTTGAATTAAAAGTATGGTTTTCTGTTGAGTACTCAAATTGACAATTTGTGGCTATTCAAATATATTATTATATCAGCAATACACATGGAATTTTCCAAATAATACTCTTTCTTCAATAAACAAAAGGCCCGCGTAATTTGTAGCCCAAGCTTATTTACCTTACTTCTATTTTTATTTTTCTAGAACATATTTTCTTCTTATCTATTGTTCATTGAATCTGAGTGAATTGTTCGCTGTTGGTAACGTACCGTAATTGGAGGTGTTTAGCATTTACAAGAGGAATATTTTTTTAGAGCCATTTAACATATGATATTTATATTATATTAATATTATGAGTTATAAATAACACTTGTTTTTAAATAATTTATATCAAGTAAACAATAACTTGATAAAAACCGAACTAGATATCTCAAAAAATATAATTAAATATTTGGTTAAAAATAAAATATAATAACGATGAATCGTTTAACTATCCCTCATAACTCATTATTCACACTATATGCTTTGAAAATGGGTAATACTATTAAAATTTTATGTTATTTTTTTTTTTAATTTTGTCTAAATTTTAAAATTAGAGTGTAATCATATCAAATATCATAATTAAAAATTAAATAAAATATAATGATAGCGTGAAAAATCAATCTGATAATCGTAGGGTCCACATGCGGCGCCATGCTTGTAAGCAAAACAATGGCATACATTACTCCATATATAATCACTGATGCCATGGAAATATTCAAAAAAGAATCCAATTCCATCATACACTATTCTTTTTGTTTTTTCCTTTTTAATAATCATAATAATACTATTCGTTCAAATAATAATAAGAATAAATCCTTACGATTACGTGAATTATAAATATATTCGTTCCTTATTTTTGTCGAGCATATTGAACTTTTTATGAATTGAAACAATTCCTTTACAAATTTTTCAATATGTGATGTCTTTTCTGCCATTAGAGAATTAAAATTTAATCCATTAAATATCAATTTCAGCTAAATTAAAAACCGACTAATAATCAAAATATTAATTATAACAAAACACAGCAAGGGTTCCATTCAATATTCCGTCCAAAAATTATAGTGTTTATAAACTTTGTTTGTTAGTGTTTATGTATATGACTTTAAACTATCCGTGTTAAATTAGTCAATTACGAGTAATTATATAATCCAACTGTTACAACATGTAACCCGCAAAAAATTAATCCATGTGGCAAATAAATACACATGGACTCAATCTATCCAATTAAAATGTGCCACATGTTAAAATGAATTAATAACACAAAAAGGGGGAAAAAAAAAAAAACAGAACACGTAACTATTCTTCTTCCCCGTTCACCTCGCCTTTCTTCATCTCTTGAACTTCAAGCCACACACACTGCACATCCAAAATCTAGCAAATCAAACATTAAAAAGCAAATGAGTTGCATTTTTTTCAGCAAACCGTTGCCTAAAACTTCACTTTCCACTAATATTCGTTTTCTCCAAAGAAATAGGGTTCTTAGTTGCATGATAATTTAAATGGATAATATTTTTTTTTTTTATTAATCACGAGGTGTTAAGGAACATGCGACTGATAAAATCTTTGTTTGCATCATAATGTTCAGAAAAGTGTTAGTTAAGGAGAAATTGTGATAACGGGTATTCGAACCCATGATTTACTTTTTGTATAATTCGCCCTAGTGGGTGGTCGAGAATCAGTTGAGTTAACACAACTTGGTTTCTAAATGGATAATATTAGTAAAAATAATGAGGATGAAAGTTTGGAAAGAAGAAGACACGAAGGGAGACGGAAAATTGACAGAGAGGGCAGCCTGTGGTAATAAATGAGCCATGCAAGAAACGATTTGTGGCTTTGATGAGGTGATGCTAAGGCCCACATCTATCACCTCCTCCTTTGCCTTCCCTTCAGGCAACAATTGTGGTTTTTTGAGTTAAACTCTGGAGGATTATTAGAGGCTATAAGAAGATGATCTTTCTTCTCTTAATTTAACTTAATCGATCACTTTCAACTTCAATTTAAAGACAAACATTTTTGTTAGATTAAAGTTAAAAAAATCACTTCTTAGTCTGAAGGAAATTATTTTTGTGTTATGAATCAATTTTTTGTTGGGGAATGTTAGTGTTATACACCAAAAAGTCAACGTTTATTCAATATTTACTCTTCTCCCTTCTCTACGAACTCTAACCGTAATCTTTAATTTTGGATGGCGACGAGTAAATTATTTTTCATTGGTAAGTATCCTTTTATATATTTATTATCTTGTGGTAGGGTATACTAATGGTTATTTTGGTTTTTTAGTTGTAACTTAGAAGGGAGCATTAACCCACAAATCTTAAAAGCAAAATCATAGAATTTGGCAACCTCTGGCTCTGCTCCATCTTGGGAAAACTTCCCACCTAACTTCTAATTTCATCAATAATCTGATTATGTAATTGATTCCCGTTATTATCATTATTAACTCTTTTTAATTCATTATGTGTAAATAAAAAACAATTATTGGAACCAATTTCGTCAACAGTAAAATTTTGAGTTACTGTTTATCCCAAAACCAAAATTAACACTCCCTCCTCAAACAGACTCTTTTAAATGGACAGCTACATCTCCTTTTTCATATTCATCATTTCGAATCAAAACGCACTCTGTTTCTCTGCAATTCTTTCACCTCACACAATCTTAACTTCAAACCGCAAACAAACAACTTGTTTCAATTCTAATTAAACTTTCGTGTAATTGATGATAACTCAAAAATGGCGGACGATATGATTCTCTCCTTAACGGACATAAATTTATTTGATAAGTATGAGTTAGGGAAGCTTCTCGGCGTTGGAGCCTTTGCCAAAGTCTACCATGCCAGAAATATCATCACAGGCCAGAGCGTCGCCATTAAAGCTGTCAGCAAACACAAGGTTCTTAAAGGAGGCTTTGCAGAGCAGGTTAAGAGGGAGATTTCTGTTATGCGCCGGTTGCGCCATCCTCATGTCGTCAAGCTTGTAGAAGTCCTCGCTACCAAAACTAAGATCTATTTTGTCTTGGAGTTTGCTAAAGGTGGTGAGCTTTTCACCAAGATTGCAAAGGGACGGTTCAGCGAAGATCTTAGCCGTCGCTATTTTCAGCAACTCATTGCAGCCGTTAGATATTGTCATGACAGAGGCGTGTTTCATCGTGATTTGAAGCCGGAGAATCTTCTCCTTGACGAGAACTGGGATTTGAAAGTTTCAGATTTCGGTCTCAGTGCTGTCAGGGATCAGATCCCGCCCGACGGGTTGCTTCATACTTTGTGCGGTACTCCAGCTTACGTGGCACCAGAGATTCTCGCCAAAAAAGGGTACGACGGTGCTAAGGTGGATGTTTGGTCGTGCGGTGTCATATTATATGTACTTATCGCCGGTTATTTACCGTTTAATGATACGAATCTCATGGTCCTGTATCGGAAAATTTATACAGGTCAGTTCAAATTTCCGAAATGGACATCTCCGGATTTACGGCGGTTTTTGTCGCGGATGCTGGATAAAAATCCCGAGACGAGAATCACCGTAGATGAGATTCAACGGGACCCATGGTTCATAAAGGATTACAAAGAGGTAAAGCTTCCAGTGGAGGATTTCGATTTCAAGGGACATGAAAATCATAAGTGTTTGAACGCTTTCGACATAATTTCGTTCTCGTCAGGTTTTGATTTGTCCTGCTTGTTCAATGACTGCGACCTCGTGGACTGCAGGGAACGATTCGTTTCATCGGAATCGCCGGCAAAGATTATAGCCAGAGTGGAAGAAGTTTCGGCAGCCGAAAACGTAAGAGTAACCAAAAAGAAAAATTGTGGAGTGAAATTGGAAGGCCCTAATGGTTGTTTTCTTATGGCAATTGAAATTTTCCCATTGACCAAACAACTTGTTATAGTAGAAGTGAAAGGGAAAGAAGTTAAAGTGAATCCAAATACAGAAATCGAAATTTGGAAAGATGTAATAAGGCCGCAGCTTGTTGGCTTGATTTATCAACCGGAGCCTACCCCTTCCGGTGATACTGTTGACTGATTCTTTGGCCGCCGGCAGTTCATTTCTGCTCTGTTCGTATATATTTGATTTTCATTAGTTAAAGTTCTCATGTGATTCAATTATCCCGTAACTTGGAAATTTTTTTTAAGAAAAAATTGAAGAACGAAAACAAAAATGTATCCCAGGTTTTTCTGTAGTTATTTTTTGGCCGGAATTAATAACAGAAATTAGAATTAATCCTTATTTACAGTATTTCCTTTCCGAAGATATATCTTTCATACATGAAACCAAGGCTCAAAATAATCCAAAGATAATGAAAATTTTTTATTCAATCATCACTTGATTATTCTTACTATAATTCATCTATAAATTTACATGGAAAGCTACGCGTCTCTTCTTAGCACGTCTTATGCAGGAGTTGGTTGATAAACCGAATAGTATATGTCAAATATGTTGAGATGTAGTCTGATATGTTACGAGTTAGCCATTAGATTCACAATGGGGTCCGAAGAGCTTGAAGGTCGTCAACCAAGTGTTTGTCTTACTTATTCATGAGTTTCTATCCTCTTTAGGAAAGAATTTCTTTTTTTTTTTCTTACTATACCAACAGTTATGTGCACTATTCAGAAATAGAAAAGCAATAGGTTGCAGTTTTTGGAGCTTAACTCTATTACACTACAACTTGAAGATATCATAAATTATATAATTGTAAGTTAGTAAATGTAAATTATTATGTACGTAATCGACAACATGGAGCTAATTTTTTATAAATTTCCAGCCAATACGTAAAATCTACATATATAAAAAAGGAAAACGGCAACCGGAGAGGTTATATCCCCATTTTTCACAAGGTTTATCTTATTCAACTTAATACTACTAAAAAAAGGGTTGATGTGCCTGAGGAACGGGAGTACATATATATATAAAGAAGTAAAATCCATTATTTGAGCCGAGTTCCCGTGAAGTGTTTTTTGAAAGTAATAATACAATGAGTGATTAGAAAAGGGAATAATGAGAGCAGCTGCACATGGCAAGTTCCAAAAATAAAGTTTAGTTAAGTTGATGTTGGTAATAGTTGCGCTGCCTATTTTGTCGTGTTCTTTATACTCCTTTGTCCCACCTTTAATCAGATTTCATAGTTGAGTGAGTCCATTTTAGATTCTTTTTTATTCCAATAAAGTTTGCATCTTATTAATTTGTTAATCATAATTTATTAGTATCTAATTTTGTAATTATTTGTGATGCAACATCTAACCTAATTATTATATAAAGAAACGATAATTACCATTACGTATCCTATTTTAGTATTGATAAGTAGTTGCCCGTCATTTTCAATTATGCTTAGCATTATAAGAATAGAAACTTTTTCCTGCAGATGCTTTAATTAAGCTACCGTAACCAATTTAATTTGCTATAAATATTTTTTTAATGCTTTTAATCAATTTTGAATAACACGGATTAAATCCAAGCGTACTATTTGGTAAGGGAGCACTTACTACTTAGCTATATCAATTTTGAATATTCAAAATGTACATTTATTCATTTTTACATCATAGTAAATCGTCTTCTAGTAGTTAATGTCCCCAAACTTAAGAGAAAAAAATATTATGAGAGTTGAGAATGTTTGATGGATTATAATTAGGATTATATTTGAATATAATTATTTTGTAAAATTATTATTATTAATTAAAAATATTATTTGATTAATAATAATAATAATTATTGTCATTTTATAAAAAATATAATTATCATTTATTTAAAATTTTATTTATATAATATATTACATACTAAGAATAAAATAAATAACTAATATTTGATTTATAATTATAATTATATCTTTATTTGTAAATTTACATTCTAACCACAACTGTTAACGAATTTTTATTTAATACAAACTCAAACCAGCTAACAGTTATTTGCCATCAATTATCAGCTAGTAAGAATAGTTAACCAAACGGACCTTACTATTAGTTGATAAATATTGAAAATTAAATTACAAAAATTAATGAGTCCTTTTTTTCATTAGTTAAATATCTACTTTTAAAAAATAATGATCATTTTCTAAATAATAATTTATTTATAGTAAACTAATACTTGACAAGTTTTAAAATAAAATGTATAAAATATTATCCATTTTTAATTAAATAATTATAATATTTTAATATTATATTTTTTAAAATAATTCAACATGAAACAAACCAACATATATGTAATTTTTACTTTATAAAAAATAAAATTCTTTAAAAATTTATAATTATAATAGAATTAGATGACAATTGAATGTAAATTTAAAGAAGTTAAGTACTATTCTTATTTTGCAACACATCATATCACGGTGTTCTTGTTGAAAAGAAAGAAACAATTTACTTGGTAGATAGGAGCATGTGAAGTACACGCAATTTTTAAAGTTGAGACAAAGAGCAAAAGATGTAGATTTTTCAAAGTTTTGATTCACATTTGGTCATTTGTTAAAACCGAGGTTGTTTAACAATTTAACACATATGAACTTTGATCTCACGTGTAAGCAAATGACAGGCATCTAATTGATTATGTTCATGATTCATGTGGATCCAACTTGGCGGTTAAAATTGGCTCTACTCTACCCGACTCAACCATAACCATCATCTTTCATCCTTTTGTAACAATTGTCAACATCAAATATTATCACATTTCATAATTTGACAACGAAAATGGTGAAATTAAAATGACTTCAATTCAATGCTCAATTTCCCTTAATATAAAATGCATTACTTGAAATATAGTTAAAAGATTTTGTGGTAGTAGCTAGATAGATGTTCATGCCACATGACGTGCTTGCCCTTATATTTCAATAATCATTAAGAGACTGCTCCAGCTAATTATTTATAGTCAATGGTAGAGTTTGATTAGTGTTGTCTTTATATTATTATATATATGTACGAACAGATGGACACATGTCTAAATTTTGGTGAAGCTATCTTCTTTATCTATTTGATTGTGATATCTTGGCACTATCATGCGTGATTTTCTCTTAAAATTTAATTTAATTTTTTTTAATGTTCCTTACTGACAATATATATTTGCATAAATATAATCATATAAGAATTCTATGTAGTTGCAAATAGCCAAATAGGTACTTCTGAATTTTACTTTTGTTTAAAGGATTCTGAATTACAGTCTAGAATATGTTTTTATTGGTTTTTACTATATACAAAACCATCTCAAAAAATTTTGGAAAAATATGGTAAATAACAACTTTTTAAGTAAATGTAAAATATTTTAAAATATTAAATAACTATTTTTTTAAAAAAAATATTAAGTAATGTCAATTATATATTTACATGAAATTTTTAAAATTATATATATATATATATTTATATTTGTTAAGTTGTTTCAAAAATTTATTTGAGCATCCTAATATTAAAAAATTAGTACTAACTAATTAATTTAACTAACTTGTATCCTTATAAATTTTAATTATATGTATATTTAATTTTGAATTATTTATCCGATGTTTCATGACATAACTGCTTTTAAAGTCGTTTAATGGAGACATAACATGAATCATTAAAGTCACCTCTTCTGGTTCTTACAGTACTGCATTTCTAAGGATCAAAATCTGTTGTTAATTGATCCAACACCTTGGATTGAATGTTATATGTATTTTTATTGGAAGTGTGGTATCTTTTTGAAATGAACAATAGATTTGAATTGAAATTATAGGAAATATTTTCACGCTAAGAATTGAAGTTTGATAAAGTGTTTGGACGTGGGTTGAACTCTAATTTAACCGAAACGAAAGTCAATATATAGGATTAAGACTAATTAGTTATTGGTTTAAATTTGTGGCTGATAAATGGTTTGGTTTATGAGGCATGGAAGAAGAGTCTTTCTAAACTAAAATTATGTGATATGTGATTGCAGCTGTAACTATCATAACTTACATATCCACCGTCACTTGATTCATGGAAGGCTGTGTGTGTCTCTACTTTTCTTGTATCATACAACCAAGTTGTGTGTGTTTTGGAACTGAACGTATAAAATTATCCATAAAATAAATCTCACTTTTCTTTTAATTTAAAAAAAAAATTATTAAATACTTATCGAGAATATTTTGTGTTTGTGCTTTTAAGTTTTTCATTTAGAAAAATTATATTCTCACTTTTTTTAAAACACGTTTCACTAAAAAATAAAAGCACTATGTATTAGTTGCTTAATAATTTAGAAAAAGATTTTACCTTTACTTTATTAGAACCATTACAAATAATTTATTCCAAACTCTGACCATCTCCACAAAAAATTTTAATTTCGTGGAACAAATTTAAATTTAGAAAAAATATTTGAATCCATTAATAATAATAATTATATAATTTTATAGATGTTTAATATTATCATTTTATTTTTATCAATTAAAATAATTGAAAATTTTATTTATCATTAAATATTTTATTATTAGAAAAATGTTAGTTTGTCATTTAAAATTTAACCAATGAAAATCAAAATTAAAAAAATAATTCGGTGAATTATATATTTTAAGAAGGTAAATAAAATTTTTTAATATAAAGATGTTTTAGGTAGAAATATTTCTTCATGTTCTCTCATTTATAAATATAAATATAAATAGTTTAGAAATAAATAAATAATAGTTTAGATAAAAAAAATAATTTAATAAGTATTACAAAAGAATAAGGGTAGTTTTGCAATAGAAAGTTTTTCATTATTCACATATTTATAAGTAGTACTAGTTTTTTTACCATGCTTCCATGTTGAGTCGTTTTATAATTCTCATTATTCATAATTTTTATTAATTTGATTAATTATATATTGACAATAATAAAAATATATATATCAAAATAATAAATTCTTGTTTAATTTCCATTAATTAGATTATAGATAAAGGAACTAATTAAAAAGATTAACAAATTTTAAGGACTAAAAAGTAATTTGACTTTAATGTTGATATTTTTCATTTGTTCCTCAGAAAAAACCCTAATAAATTTAATATAATCATGAATGCGTATGGTGATGGATCTAGTTTTCTTTTATCGTGCATTGTACGTGTTAACTCATTTTATATTCTCGTTATGGATGCTACATTTAATTTAATTAATCACGAACTGAACCAACTAATCGATTAACTAAGATTTCAGTTCGGTTTGATTTATCAATTAAAAGTTTATTTATGCTGATATTATTTAGATAATAAATTCACTATTACTCTAATAATTTGTTCATTGATTCACTCTTTACTATCACTAACTAAGAAATTCATAACTTAACTTATATATTTAGGTTCACTAAGTCTACTAAAGAGCTATTATAAGCTACTCTCTACAGAATTTGTTAGTTTTATCACAAAAAAAAAAAAAAAAAAAATTTTGCAATCACAAGCCCAGAGCAACACAATATATTAATGTATTAACTTTAGACAGATAAATCAATCACAATCCTCATGAAATTTATTTTAAAATCAAAAAAAAAAAAAAAAAACCTAATAATAACCAAATGAGTTAAAAAAAAAAAAAACCTAATAATAACCAAATGAGTAACATAACATACAACAAAAGATACAAGGAGTTCACAATAGTTGATATACTAATTTAAAAGTCCAATCTATTATGAATTGCATATAACATGTATACAAATCGTATACAGTTAGTACATAATTAATTAATGAGTTTGAAGTGTTGCAGAATAATGGATTCAAAAGATAGAAATGAGATGATCAAATTTTTAGAATAAAATGCTGTTGAAAAGCAAAGTTTTCAAAATACATTACATAATGGAAAAGTTTATAGAAAAGAATCATGTATTTTAGAAACATTCAAAATCATGAATTTTACAAACAGCATTTTTACGTCAATCCACCACATATATAGATATAATCAAGCTATTTTGATTAGCTATACAAATTAATTAAAATCAATCCTTAATGAAGAGCTATATTCATTAATATAAATGTCTTGGCTTTCTCTTTACCATAATCAAACTCAAATATAATATAATAATAATAATAATAATAATAATAATAATAATAATAATAATAATAATAATAATAATAATAATAAGAAGAAGAAGAAGAAGAACGGGATAGAGTATGAAGTCTGTGTTTGTGAATATATACATATATATTTGAAGAAAAGAAAGTGTCGTATGCTCGAAGAATGGAGTTGGGGAATAAGTTAGGCGTTGTTTGGATGAGGCGCCAAGAATGCAATTGAGAATTTGTTTTGGTTCCTCTCGCTGTGGGGAAAAAAATTACTTGCTTTAAGTAGATACAACCATCAATGATATAAGATCCGATCTTGCATGGGTAACCAACCATCTTGACTTTCTTCATTATCTTTGTTTCATGGTTGAACTCAAGTACCACGGCTGTTGCAGTTACTCGAAATGCTGCCTGAAATTCAAACAAAAACTATGTAACTGAAATGTATGGAAGATGTCATTTAAAAAGTAAAAGTGATAGAGCATATACTTAGAAATCAACCAGCACCAATGTTACTCCTTCAGTTTGAGAAAATTATACTTTCAACTCAACCGCTCCTCCATGCATTATCAGCTTCTGTATCCATAGCACCACTAACAGTTTCATCTTTCTGACCACCCTCAAACTTGTTGCCTGTTTCCAGATCTTCAAAGTCACCGTAATGGTTCTATATGCAGAGCAACTCAACGGAAAAAAAAATTCTAAAAAGCAATAGAATAATAGTTATAATCAGATATGTAATGGTTCTATATGCAGAGAAAGTTGGTTTAAGAGTTCACTGAGGTTGCACTTGCAGCGGAATTGTGGCAACTGGGACTGTGCACCCGCCGACCCGAAATTCACTAAGAAATTGAACTGAACCGACCCTACTTATAGTGGGTCAAGTTACGGGTCGGGTCGGTTTATTAATTATTAATAGATTTTTTTACTAAATTTTTAATATTTATCTATTACTTTAATTCAATTTTTGTAAGACCCCTAAAAAATAAATTAAACACAACCAGCCCACTGCATGGAACACAACTAGTTACTTCTAACAAAAATAATTTTAATACACTCACTGTATGGAACACATACAATGTGTGTAATGCATGCATTTGATTACATCGGGTTTACAACTAGTTAACAGAACTCTTGTTTTTGGTTTAAAAACGTCATGCTTACAACCAATTCACGGCAAGTTGGCCAAGTCTTTAACAAAATCAGCTCACAGTGTCATTTCAAAGGAAAAAAAATCATATAGCAAAGAAGGTGAAGTTTGAAAACTAAATTACAACAAGATTAGTATTGTGTATGATTAAGTACTCAACAAATTGGTTAAAATATAAAGTACTTAACAAGTTTATAGGTTATTTAAAATGAATGTTTTTTAAAAGAATATTCTTTCAATTCCAATTTTGTATAGTAAATTACATCTAACAAAATGCAAGGTTGTTTATTTTGAGACGATAAATTTATATCATACCTGATTCATAAATTTTAATTAGTTGGATTTAAATCAAATAACTACAGTTGTTTCATTTTTTTTTAAATATTTACAACTCGATTTTAAATGATTTAGATTTATACATAGAGAATATACTCTGCACATTTCTGACTATGATTAGAAGACTTACTAAACTAATTTAAATTTATTATTTATCTTTATTGGAGACACTAAAAAAACACACTAATAGCGACACAAGTTAGTGTATTGTAGATTAGCGACAAAATCAGTGGGAAATTTGGGTTGTTGTTTATATTTTGGCTCGAAATAAAACTTCGTCCTTGATTAGTCGCTAAATAGCGAAACAGGAGGTAGAGTTACTGAATGTGTCGCTAATCTGTGAAGCAATTTTCTGTAGTCGTTAATTGTGTTGCCATTTTTCTACGACATATGGTCGCCAGATTTAGCAACAAAATCAGCAATATATGCGTTGCTAATTAGCAACACATTCAGCGACAAAATTAGTGACAAAAATCAACGACGAAAGTAGTGACAGAAATACTACGTCACTAATTAGTGTTTCATTCAACGATAGAATTAGCGACAAATTTTTCGTAAAAATTCAATGGCGGAAAATCCTAAAACTTATTGATGAAATAGTGACGGGTATGTTGTCGCTAATCATTGACAGATTTAGCGACAAAGGCAATTAGTGATGTGCGTCACTAATTAGTTTTTTATTCAGCGATAGAATTAGCGATAAATTTTTCAAAAGTATTAAAAAAAATAGCGGGAGTTTTATACGAAAAAACTTAAAAATTAGCAACGAAATTAGTGACAAAAATGTGTCGCTAATTAGCAGCAGATTAAAAATAAAGGTTATTAGTGACAGAATTACCACTGTGCTTAGTTGCCACTATTGAGTTTGGAAGGAGATACATTAGTTACATTTATATGTGAAAAATCAAGATCTGGTGATGTTACTGTTTTGCGATAAAATTTTCATAAAAAATTCAAAAAAAAAATGAATATTTAGGTAGAAAATCCTAATATTAGCAAGAAAATCAGTGACAAAATATTTGTGGTCGCTACTTGGCAACATATTTAGATACAAATGTTATTAGTGACAGATACTGTGTCGCTAATTAATATTTTATTCAGCAACAAATTATTCATAAACAATTAAAAAATGGATATTTAGAAAAAAAAATCTTAAAAGTAGTGATGACTAAATAGGTGTTGTCGCTAATTAGCGACGAATTCAGCGACAGAGAAAATTAGGGTCGAATTCTATTGTGTTGCTAATTAGTATCTCATTCAGCGATAGAATTAGCAATGAATTTTTTCTAAAAATTAGAAAAATAGTGGGAGTTTTTTGGCGAAAAATCCTACAAATTAGCGACGAACATATGAAAATTATCTGTTGTCGCTAATTGGTAGCGGATATAGTGACAAACTAATTGTGTCGCTAATTTTATTCAATGACAATATTGTGAAAAAATAAAAAAAATGGTATTTAGGAAAAAATTCTAAAAGTTAGCGACGAAATCAGTGACAGCTTATGCGGTCGCTAATTAGCAACAAATTTACAGGCGAAAAATCCTACAATTAGCAACAAAATAAGTGACGATTAGGTGTTGTCGCTAATTGGTGGCGGATATAGTGACAAAATATAATGCTTCACTAATTAGTGTTTTATTCAATGACAAAATTAGCAACAACTCTTTCGTGAAAAAATAAAAAAAATGTATTTAGGCAGAAAGTCTTAAATATTAGCGACGAAATCAGAAACATATTAGGTGTGGTCGCTAATTAGCGACAAAGGCTATTAGTGACAAAGGTACTGCATCGCTAATTAATGCCTCATTCAGGAACAAATTATCGTAAACAATTAAAATAAAGATATTTAGGCAAAAAAATCCTAAAACTAGCGATGAAATCAGTGACTAATTATGTTGTTGTTAATTTGCGACGGATTCAGCAACAAAACACAATTAGTGTCGAATTCAAAACTGCTGTCGTTAGATAGTATCATTCAGCGACAGAATTAGCGACCAATTTTTTGTAAAAATTTAAAAATAGCGAGAGTTTAGGCTAAAAGTCCTACAAATTAGTGACGAAATAAGTGATGATTATGTGTTGTCACTAATTAGCGTAAAAATTAATGTGTCACTAATTAGCGTATTATTCATGACAAAATTAGCGACAATATTTTTCGTAAAAAAATAAAAAAATGGTATTTAGGCAGAAAATCCTAAAAATTAACGACGAAATTAGTAACAGATTGTGTGTGTTCACTAATTAGCGACAAACTTAGCGGAAAATGCTATTAGTGACAGACATACTGCATCGCTGATTAACGTCTCATTTACCAACAAATTATTTGTAAACAATTAGAAAAAAGGATATTTAGGCAAAAAATCTTGAAAACTAGTAATGAAATTAGTGATTAACTATATGTTGTCGCTAATTAGTGACAGATTCAACGACAATGACAATTAGTGTCGACTTCTACTACGTCGCTAATCAGTATCTAATTCAGCAACAGAATTAGCAATGAATTTTTGTAAAAATTAAAAAATAGCAAGAGTTTTAGGCGAAAAATAGCGGCGACATAAGCGATGATTATGTGTTGTTGCTAATTGGTGACGGATATAGTGATAGAAAATACTGCGTCGCTAATTAGCTCTTATTCAATGACAAAATTAGCGACAAATTTTTCGTGAAAAAATAAATAAATGGTATTTAGGCAGAAAATTTTAAAAATTAGCGACGAAATTAGTGACAGATTATCTGTTATCACTAATTAGCGATAGATTCTAGACAAAATTAGCTACAATTTTTTTATAAAAAATAAAAAAAAAAGGATATTTAAGCATAAAGTCCTAAAAATTAGCGAGAAAAACCATAGTGACAGAATTATTGCATTGCTTGTTAGTGACAAAATATTCATGAAAAATAAAAAAATAATGAGAGTTTTAGGTGGAAAAAATCTTAAAAATTAGGGATGAAATAGTAGTGAATTTGACAAATTTTTTGCAAAAAAAATCAAAAAATACCACAAAGCATTGGTGGATTACAGTCTAACAATAAGTTTAAGTTTCATAATCTAAAATTAAATCTAGCCCCAAAACCTGGATTAATTACACTCTTTAATTTTTTTGCATTTGCTTTGTAGCCTTGCGACTTAATTCTATTTTTTGCACTTCTTGTTTCTTCCAACATTGATTGATGAATGAATGTAGAAAACCAAGACATGTGAAGAAGAAAATAACTCTAATCTCTTGGAAATAGATGGTGGGGATAATAGGAGTTTACATATAATTGGACAATAGAGATATGAAGAACGTTTAAATGAGGAGTAATTATACAACCTACCAACGGTTGTGAAACACCTGCCATCTATTACATATCAGAAATTTAAAAAAATAATAAAGAATAAAAAAAATTGGCAAGGAGTTGGCAAGGAATCGTTTTTCCTTTTCGTTTTCTAATAGGCAGGAACAATTCGTATTATGTAATAGTTTTCAAGATGAATGAAAATTATACTCCAAGCGTGCATGTATTTCTGGATGTCATCCACATTAGCAAATTTTATGAACTGCTGATAAATAAAACTGCTTCAGATTATTTGTTTGCAATGAAGCTTCTGAAAACTTAACAATAAGTTACGTGATATAGATTTATTACACTTTCTGAATCATCAAAATCATTTTTCTTTATTCACATAATTGTAACAGTCTCTTTTAGTAAAACCAACATGTTCTCTTTCACCAACTTCTCTACATACTTACACCAGCAGTCACCATTGTGTCTATAACATTAGCTTTTGGAAGGCTTAATGCTCTATTAGATCTTACAAGTGAACTTCATTTGGTGATGCAAGTTCATTGTTATGGCTTTCACAAAATTTCATTACTCCCAAGCATCTTTAACATAAAAATGAATCATAGCTTCACACCCAGTTCTTGTTTGAAATCAATTATGATATCTTGTTGAACAAGGATCAAGTTCTTGATTAATATTCCTTTTGAGAAATATCTTTTGTCCCTGAATAGTATCTTGTATTCCCTTTTCTGACACGGAAACCAATTCGTTGACATACTCATTCTATAGTTTGTAAGCCTCTTCCTCACTAGACACAACCATATGCATCAAATCATTGACATTCCTTTCATTCCGGAAGCTTCATTGTCAACATTAAATAAATTTTACCTTCTTCTACGGCTTACATACAAAATTTTACATAGTATTATTTCATAATGAATTGCCATAAATTCCTTCAGTGGCAATACAATTATGATCACACTGCCTAAAATTTCTAGCTTTGGGTCCATAGTAAAAGAAAACTAGCACTGGCTAGTTGATAAGTAGTTTCTAACTTGTTTATAGCAAGTATTGCACCGGAAAAAATGGTTGATAAGTAGTTTAAATGAACTATAGCTAGTTTACGAAATTAAACTATATCTTTTTCAGGGAAAATATTTTTAGGACATAAAATTATGCAATATTTCACATTCCTGTTTTCTGTAGAAAATTTGTTATAATAAGTTTACAGCGGCATCAAATCAATTTTACTAATGAAAATTTATAAGTGTAGTTTACAATAAATTTACTGGTTGATAGGTTGTTTGTAAAAGATTTTTAGTTACGTTTCAAAACTATGCACTTTTTCAAATTTCAGCTTGCTTTAGAAAAAACTTAATTTGACATAGGTTTATGAAACTTAATTTAAAATAGATTTACAATTAGTTTATGATTAAATTATAATAGAAATAAATTAATCATATTAGATGCATGTAAGCCCGCATGCAGCTAGACTCCTGATCTAGCGATCTAAAATGATTAATTCAAATTAACTGTATTTATATTAAATGTCAATCAATATCTTATGTTAGATTTCACAAATACTTTACAAATTTAAATTTTTAATTATTTTAAATAATAAAGTTAATAAAAATAGAATAAAAGAATTATAAATACAATATTTGCTTTTCTAAAAAATAATGAAATTAATCCCCAAAAGAATAAGACAGAAGAAGCAAAACAAAAACAAAAGACTGATGACATGTGAAGTGAAAGATTGGGTTTGGGTGCATATAGGAAAGAGCTATTCTGAAGTCCAAACTTGGTCCAAGATGGGCTACAAAATATTAACAACAACTCCATAACTGTAATATTTCTACAACTTCCAACACATTTAACTTGTCTTCTCTTTTAGGAGGTATCTTTCTATAAATTTATATAAAAAAAATTTAATAATATTTGAATGACATAACATCACTTAAATAAAATAATGGTTTAGGTGACATTTTGTTAATTTTTAAATGAATTCTATTAATTAAACTTTTCATCTTCTTACAATTATATCAATTATTTATAAAGTTATATTATTAATATTCTATATCTCTTTCAATAAATTAAAATTTATTAAGAAAATAAACAATTCAAATATTATTAAAAGAAAAATTTATTTAAAACACTTGATTTGTTGTATAGTTAAGATTTAAGATTTTAAATATCATAAATATAATATATAAAAAAATTGGCTCCAATCAATTTTGGACATGCATGGTTTCCTCTTTGTGACTGATTCAATTAATTTGAATCAACTGTGCATCACTGAAGAGAAGACAATGACTAATATACGCTACATAGATAGGCACATGTGTTTGAATTTACAAAATTAATCTGTCCAATGCTGATACATCAGGGAACACAATATACTGAATGGAGGGTGGAAAAATCATTAAAAAAAATTAAAATTAATATAATCAAAATTCGTGGTGTTAAATAATTATAATCAGCATGTTAAAGGTATATCTAATATTTTGAATAAATTTACAGAAACTTCATTGCGTGTTAAATATTTCAATGCCTTCCCACACAACTGCTTCATGAACATAACACAGAAGGGTTGGACAGATTTCAAGCAAATGCTGCTCCAACTTCCCAATGATTAAGTTCTAACAATGTTCAAATTATATATATGTAAATTAATTTCAATTTATTATTTTGAAGAAAAATTACAGCATTCATATATGGCGTAGTATTTAGATATATTATTGGAATGAATCACAGAATGAAGAGTACATGACCAATTCATGCAACAACATCAAAGCGAGCATGAGGACTTCAATAATATGTGTAAAGTATGATATGAGGACGGTTTTTAGGTGAAATTTTGGCATGGGAGAAAAAATTGGCAGAACTGATAATTTTTTGTTATGAATATAAATTTTCAAACCTTGCTTATGAAAACTTCGAGAGGCTATAGAATTTTGGTTTACTTTTCTTACTCAATAAGAATACAACTTTAGATGTCTTATTATTTTTGTAAACAAAATGATTAAAATAAAATCCTATTGGCTTTGCCAAGATCTATGCATTAGAAATGCTCATCTTCTTGTATTACATCAAGAACTCATATTTCTTATCAAATTAATCATACTTTGTGGTGAAATTTTGTTTTTATTTTCTTATCAACATGATTAAATTATTTAAATAAATGATATTTTCTCAATTGAATTTTTGTTATTCACCGCATTTCAAGTTTAATATAATTTTAGGGATTCGCGATATAAGTTCTCCATGTTTTGCACATCTATCTCATGGATTCTTTCATTGGATTTCTTCATTAAATGTCAAATGAATAACCAAAATACACCTATTTTAAAAATAAAAAAAATTGCTATATGATCATTATGATTTGTTAATTATACTCTTAGGTTCTACAATCGACACCAACTCTATTATACCACCAGCCACGGTTGTAAAAAACTAACAGAGTATTAAGTCTTACATACTTTTATGATATCTAATTCATCTCCCTACAAATATTACAAATTTTCTTTCTAATTCTTTACAATTTACAATTTTGTTGGAATGACGTTAATTGTAGTCATTGAAATATTGTCTAAACAAATTGGAGTTTACCTTAAAAGGATGAGCACATCAAGTGAAAGAGATTAGTGTCTTCACCGCCTCTATCTTACAATAAAAAATAGGCGAAGATACCGTCCACATTCGCTATGGGTTGAGGGAAGACAATATTTTCTAGCGTTTTAAAAGACAATCAAAATTGGTTCTTAGATAATGCTATTTGTCGACTTATATGATAGATAGGGTAGTGCCAATTGACCGTGAATGACCTAGAAGATGGTGTGGTGGCTATAAATTTGCTATTGTCAACGCAAGCATGCACAACCTAATAAACTAATTAACAAAATTACAAGAATCATACGGTAACTCTCCCATAAATATATGATTGCTTACTTCAACTAATAGAAAATACGAAAAATTCAGAAAAAAGACATGAGTTCATGACGTAAAATATGAGAACCTTTAAATTCATTTTTTCAAATATGGAGTACTTGAATTCTAATTCACAAAATCACCACAACTTGAAAGTAATTCACTCATACAAATATGACTGAAGGAAGTTCATATATTAATTTTTTTTTTAAAATATAGGGTTAAGTTGATAAATTGGTCACACTAAATAATAATTTGTCTTTATATCTGAATCAACCCAAAGAACCGGCCACAATTAGCGAACTCATCCCGGTTCGATAGTTGCTTATATAATTAATTTTGCTTACATTCCCTCATTTTCTTCTCCATCATTATCTTTTTATTCACAATCTCTCTCATATTCGCACAGTTTCTTCGCTGGTAAGAACGGACGAACGAGCTACACCGACCGGCTTCCACCCGAATCCGCCGCAAAAGACCCGACTTGCAGCATCTTTCATTTACCCAGATATGTGATGCCAATCACCGCCATGAACTTGCAATCTGTAAGTCTCTCAATATCCCTTGCATTTCTCCTGCCTTAAGCGACGCCGTTTCTTTGAACCCTAATTTTTTTTCATCTTTTTCTTGGGTTTCGTTGATTGTGGTTAATCTATCGTTCATTGAAACCCTAATGTCTGATTAGGTTTTTCTGTTTTTTATTTTGATGACGGATTTCGATATGTTTCATTTTTAAAATTGTTTTAGGGTTCTAAAGGAATCGCTCGGCATTGATATTCTATTTTGACGGGGAGTGAGGTATTAGGGTTTTCAATTTGAAGCATTGTAAATTCTGTTCAGATTGTTGGTTTCATTTGGTTCGTTTTCAACACGGGAAAGATAGGTGTGGGTTAAGAGGATAATGTGTATACTGTGTGTGATCCAGAAGTGGTCTCGCCGGGTTGCTACTATGCTACCTTGGTTAGTTATTCCTCTTATAGGTCTGTGGGCTCTCTCGCAGCTTTTGCCACCTGCTTTTCGATTTGAGATAACCTCACCCAGGCTCGCATGTGTTTTTGTGCTTTTGGTCACCCTCTTTTGGTATGAGATATTGATGCCCCAGCTGTCTGCTTGGCGTGTCCGTAGAAATGCAAGGTTGAGGGAGAGAAAAAGGTTTGAAGCAATTGAATTGCAGAAGCTTCGAAAGACTGCTACAAGAAGGTGCAGAAACTGTTTGACTCCTTACAGGGATCAGAATCCAGGTGGTGGAAAATTTATGTGTTCTTATTGTGGCCATATTTCTAAGAGGCCAGTTTTAGACTTACCTGTGCCTCCTGGAATGGGAATGCCAAATTCTGGGATTATTAAGGATCTGGTGGGTAAAGGAGGGAAGATACTGAATGGCAAGGCTTGGTCTGATAATGGATGGATGTGTAGTCAGGACTGGTTAGAAAATGGCAATTGGGTTGGTGGGTCTATAGCAGGGAAATCTAATTATTGGAGGAAAAACAGTAGTGGGATTTTTGGAGGCGATGAGAATTGTTTGGCCGAGAAATCTTATTCAGGTGTTGTAATTTTTGTTTGCAAGTTGTTGACTTCTTTTTTCTTGAGCATTAGGTGGATTTGGAGAAAGATTTTTAGAATTAGTTCATCAAAGGAGGATGATGCTTCTGATGCAGATCACAGAGGAATGTTGACTAAGAGGGGTGAGAATGGAGCAAGTTATCATGAGAGTAGAGGAGAAAGAGCACGGAGAAAAGCTGAAGAAAAGAGACAGGCTAGGTTAGAGAAGGAGCTTTTGGAGGAGGAAGAAAGAAAGCAGAGGGAGGAGGTTGCAAGATTGGTGGAGGAACGCAGGAGACTTAGGGATGAAAAAATGGAGGCTGAAAAAGACAGGAGCAAATCTTCACCTTCAACTAGGGAGAAAGATAGCAAGAAGGAAGCAGAAAAGAAACGTCAAGAAAGAAGGAAAGAAAAAGACAAGGGTTCTAGTAAGAGTAATTCTGATGCTGAAGAGTTGGAAAAGAAAACAGGCAAGGAAAGTGACAGGAAACGGGACTATGAGAAGAAATGTGAAAACGATCGCCGGGAACATCAGAAACCAGGGACAGACAATATGAAGGGCCCGAACACTGAATCGGGACATGTAGTGAAGCATCCATCTGGAGGCAGTTATGTCCGTGGAAATGCTGGAACTAGATATCTGGATCGCATGAGGGGTACATTCTTGTCTTCCTCCAGAGCTTTCACTGGAAGTGGTTTCTTTGGAAGGACTATAAACCCTCCTGCCAATATTGCAAAAGAAAACAAGTTCAGCAATTCTGTAGATCATGGCCATGCCTCTGCCCATAAAAGGGATGCCTGTCCGACCGAGCGTCCTGTGGTGAAATCAAATGTGAATGGAGATGATAAGAATGTAAACCGTCCTGTAAGTTGTCTTGCTGTATATCTGATTTAAATTTTTAGAATGTTTATCAATGGTCTTAAGGTACGTAGAAATCACACTGTTACTCTATTTGCTTCATCCTGTTGACAACATGCTTGTGTCAGTTTTAAATTCACTTGAAATCTAGATATGACAAGTTAAGATAATATAAACTTGGTAGGATGTAATCTTTAGATATTTGATTGATCAACTTTTGATTTAAATTTGCACAATTCGCACCTTAAATTTTTAACTCAATCTGTATATCCTCATTGAATAATGTTTTCTGTCATTATTATTTAGCTGCCAATGCTTTCATTGAAATGATTGTATATGCATCTATATTTTGGTACGCAAGCCAATAGTTCTTGATATGGTAATGCTATTAAATGTAATGTAGTTTTCAAACGAATTGCAGTTTGAAGAATTCAGTGTTTCATCATTTATCTTTTTGTTTCAGATGATCTCGGAACCCCAGCTGAGGCCAGCACCTAAAAAATCATGGGATCAATTATTTAATCGTACACGGGTTACTCCATCACCCTCAAGCACAAATGTCATTAGTAGGCCAAATTCAAAGCTGCAAACTGAAGTTCAGAGCCCACAGTTACATGGGCAGTCATCATCAATACAATCATTTGATAATCCAATTAGTTTTGGGGTGCCATCACCGTTCGCTTTATCTGGATATCCAAATGTATCCATTAGCAGTAGTCTAGGCTTCTCACCTCCCATTGAACCCATTTTTACTTGTGTTGAAGGACCTAATGAGTTTATGCCTGAGGAACCTGAACATTTTGAGGATCCATGTTATGTTCCAGATCCAATAACATTGCTTGGACCTGTTTCAGAGTCACTTGATAATTTTCAGTTGGACCTGGGAACTGGTTTTGCAGCAGATAGAGGATTGGAAAAGCCTCATGCTTTGAAGAATTTGTCTGCTTCGCCTGAAATAAGCAAGCCATCTCCAATAGAGTCCCCATTGTCTCGACTACGAATTTCAGATGAAAAGCATAATGGATCTAATTGGTTCCCTGCCACTCCTAAGGCTCAGGATTTACACACTCGGCCTATGGAAGATGTGCCTGTGAGTGAGACAGGCACATGGCAAATGTGGAACAGTTCACCTCTTGGACAAGATGGCTTGGGTTTGGTAGGTGGCCCTGGAAGCTGGCTTTTACCTCCCGAACTGAGCAGATCAACCAAGGAAGATGTCTTGCAGTCTTCATCTCAGAAAACTATGGCTTCTCTTTTTTCAAATGATGACCAAGTCATATCTGCTGCCCATTCTCCCCAGAAGGTTTTTCTTGGAAATGGTCCGAATAGTGCACCATTTAGTCCAGTCACTGGTTGTAGTGATAATGATCCATGGTTACAGAATGCTTTTTTTCCACCATTATCAGCCAGTGATGGCCATATGTCTCTGAAACCTCAAGAGGAGAGCACTCAGAATGAAATGATTTATGAGAGTCCCACTGGAGCTGCAAACAGTCATTCTTTTGAGCTATCTCAATCTAACTGTTGGTCCAAGTGAGTGAATCACCATTTGAACATCTCTTATCTAAATTATTTGCTGGAATATGGGTTTTGCACAATCTGAGAAAATATTCATTTGATATTTTCATCAATAAAACATGATAGATAGACTAAAGGCCCCTTCTACTTTTGTGTGCTCAATATTGATTTGATATTGTGATTAGTATAACTGTAGTAACTATAACACATTTCTCATCTATTTCATTGGTTTATAATGCATCTAAAGTTTATTAGTTGAACAAGGAGTTTCTTTTGAAGTTTCATGAATGAATTATTGCATTTGGCTGCAAACAATCTGAGACCTGCATATAATTGCTGTACTGGAATAAAACAACCTTAAAATTTTGTAATGCATATCTATTTTTTGGTGTAGAGCACATCACGGGTTTGCAACCCTGAACTATCATTTAATATTGAAATTTCACTCCCTCCGTGCATGGTGGAGTCTCCAAGTTTTAGGCATTGTCACTTGACATGCGCATTAACACATAATACCTGTGTATGTATCTAAGAAGTTTATTTATGTTGATTTTTGAAATTGGGCTTCATTAAGGTTGCTGTTTTTTTAGCAATTATACCCAGACGTTTCTGGTTTTGGATGCAAAAATGTTGTTAATTACTGGTGTTCTATTCAATGTTTATTTACCCTGCATTCATTTACTCTATCTAGGGCTGCTCAGCAATTAGTTCAAACTCTTCTCTGGTTTTTGGCATATTACTTGATATTTGAAATCTGGTGTTCGTTATTGGAATTTCAATCTTCACCGAAGGCCTCTTCTGCATAAAGTTAGTTTATGCTATGAGCTAACATATGAAGCTTGAACTTTGAACCAATGAGAAATTCCATGTTTATAAATTTGAGATTTTTTGATTTCGACATTTCTATGCTGGCTTGCCCAATTATTATTTGGACTACAATGCATGATTTTATTTGAGGACGCAATTGATTGCAGTTAAATACTGGAGCTGAAAGAGTCACAGGATCTAAATGCCAGTACTTGACTATCTAATTACCCAGGAGCCATGAAATCCCTATCCCTGGTCATGATCTACTAGTTTGAAAGTTGGATGATTTGGTCGGCACATGCTTGTGGTGCTCATTAATTGTCAGCTATCAGATCAGCATTCCCTGATCCAACCAATAACTAAAATTTCATGCGCAGATTAAGTGAATGTCCTCTAAATAGTTCCATGAGAAGAAAAATTTTACTTGAGCTAAAGAGGGATAGTTACGGAATTTTATGAGGATTTATTATTTTAAATTATATTTTGTGAAATCAATACTCAAGATGGTTTGGGGTGAGTTTATCAGAAGCAGTGGTTTCTCGAGAAGGAAAAAGAAATTATATTTGATATGGGAGTTGGTTGGATCTGTTAACTGATCTAATGTAGATTTCTATATGAAATCATTTAAAAGTTTTTAGGTTCATTTCTGTCTATTCTGAAGTCCATATTGTTTCTTTGGCATTTAGATTCCTGGTTTTGGGAGGCTTTTCTATTATTGACAAGTTTTATGATCAAATAAATCGAGTAATTGGACTTAGAAAAGGTTTGCATGTTTGAATTTTGCATATAGATGTTTGGAAAAAACTCTAATGTTCTGCTTTGATCATTAAGCAGTTTTGTTGTCTTTTGCCATATGAAATGCTGGTCTCCAACTTTACCCCTTTTCTTCTCTCTCTGCTCCTTTTGATTCGTTTATGCAGTCATCTGCTGAATTTCTCCTGTGATTTTAATCATGATGCAATTGGTTTTGTTTTGTTTTGCAGGAAAGACTGGAATGTGCAAGGTTCAGGGGAAGGTGTTGGAAAGACATCTATGACAAGGCCCAATATCGGTGGTTTATACCAAACCCCAGATGTACAGTCGCTTTGGTCATTTGATTAGTTTAAAAAAAAGGGAAAAAAAAGGAGTAACATTATGAGGGACTTAAGTATACCTCCTGTTCAGAAGAGGCGAACTTCCCTCTTTTTGTAGGTAAGTTTAAGAACACTGGACAGGATTGTACCTTCTTCCTCATCTTCTTTATAAGGGAGATTGATTTTACTTACATTAGCATGGATAGGAATACTCACGTGGCATGCATTCGCTTGTGCATCAGGTAACAGCTAGATGTCATACAAAATTTAAATTCGAAACTTCAATTTTTTTTTTTTTTTCTTTTTTGAAGTTTGTTGGGAGGTGGGGAGGGGGGATAGGTCCCCTTTTTGAGGAAAGATTTGTTCTTTTTAAAATGAAGAGTCATTCCTCCTCTTTAGTTGCTTATCTCTGCATCTGTGAATGGATGTTCCGTGAAATGGTACTAACGCATCTGTTAATAAGATAACTCTCTTCTTTTTAGGTTTTTAACTTAGTTCAATGGCTGGGAGACTTCCCCATTCACCCCTAACTAAGAATGCAATTTGAACAACCTCAACATTTTAAAGTTACTTGTATGTATTGGCACGAAATGATACGTTAGTTTTACAGTGCAGAGTGTTGCAGTAGAGTCCTTTTTTAACGTTTTCTTGAATGGGATGTGGTGGTAGGAAAATTCTGTGCTGATTGGTGAAGTTTTGGTGTTTTGCTTCGTCCGGAATGCAGGAGATAGTGATGTTTTTGAACATAGTGAAGTTAGTTTTGTGGGAATCAATTGAGAATTGCGCTTTCTTTACCCATCTCAAAGGCTCATCTTAAGCCAAAATGCGAAAGAGATGCCTTCTTTCTATTCCCAGGGCTGAGAAAACCAAGAAACGCTCTAGCTTTTTATCAACCACATGTAATGGCAGTTTTTTTTTTTTTTTTTTAAATTTATTGAGTGAAACCAAAGCAAAATTCAGAACTATACTCAAAATTACGTGAGATGCGATCTCGTGAAGAAGGATTTTGGCCTATCCGTATGCTTATTAGGTTTAATTTAAAATTTATAGTCTTTGGCTAAATATAATAATATATCAATCAACTTAAAATTGTCTGTTAAAATAAAAAAATCTGAAGTTGTCTTTTTCTTTAGAATGCAATTGAGATAACATATCCCAACACTATTAATACGTTGGGATATTTTAATTCGCTAATTTGAAAGATTTCTAGAGTTTCAAACTTTGGTGACCTCTCATCGATTGGATGGTTACTTGTAGAGGAGATTAACTGCTCCATCTTCTTCTTCTTTTTTTATTATTTTGGTACTCTGCATTTTCAACTATATTTTTGTGGTGGTTGTAACCTTGGAAATCACCTTCACCAGTTCAATTTTAATGCTTTCATTTACGTATCATCTTAGATATTTGTTAATATTTATGTGTATTTTGGCTTTGTCAACAACAGTTAGGTGGATTAAGATGCCACCTTTCTTCTTTTCTTATGCAAGACAAGCGATGATTACAATTAAATTAAGCATTTCCGGCAAGTATAATTCCCACTTCCTTAATAAATTAATGCAATTATCTCGACTCCAAGTTGTATTTAATTATTTCTATCAATAACAATGTCAAACATTCTTGACCAAATATAAGATTATATAGTTTAACATTTTCAAATTGTGCGGAATGAACCCTATTCTTTTGGCAAAACCATTCTTTAGGATAGATGGAGAGTTGACTTCAGAAAATGAACCATACACTATAGAGCAGAGTAGGTCTTTACGCCCCCAAAATATCTGATCAGCTTTCACGATTTAGCTTAGCTTTTTCGAAGACGATAAAGGTATAACAAGCAGTTGGCTCTCAAGCTTGCCAATAACTCGAAAAATGAAAATGGGAACATGCATCTTAACACAAGCAAAAAAAAAAAAAAAAAAACATTAAATGAGACAACAAATCTTTATACACATCTGAAAACATCGTCTATTTATGGCAATTACGCTTATATACTACGGCAAAGATGACAACTTCTCAGCAGAGGCCAAGAAATTAGAATCACCATATAGTTAATATTGTTTAGGGTGTGGTCCGAGATGAAGCAACCAGCAAAAGGCTGTAGTTCTTTGTGCTCTTCAGAGTTGTTGCTGTTGTTCTTGCTCCTGCTCCTGTTGCTGCTCTCCTTGCCACGTCCAAACAATGTCTTTTAGGGCAGGTCTAATTTCTTGTTTCATTACCTTCTGGTACTCCAGAGTATCTCCGCTGGACTTCTTCATTTCTACCAAATGAAAGCAAGGAGTGATCTCAAAAATTTCAGCATGGATGCCCAGGATTCCTTTCCTGCCTTCCTTTGAACCTTCCAACTTAATTAATCCTCCGTCTTTCTTCTTTATTTTCAGTCTCAAATTCTTCGCAATGTCTTCAAGCTTTGAGATAATGATTGAAGCAGGCTTGTTTGCAGTGAACTGCACTTCCTTCTTTTTCTCTTTCTCCTCAAACAAGCCAGACAAATCAAAACCTGCAGAATAGGAGATAATATCGAATGCATTCAAATTACAAGGCTTTGCCAATTCTTGCTTGGATTCTGTGATACTGCAGCTACTTTCGGTGACATTAAAGATAGAATCACAATCAAGATCAACTGGTGCTTTCACATCTGTCTCAATGATTTGAGGTTTAGGTGCTAACCCCTTCCGAAACCAAGAATTTTCCATTATTTTTGCCACAGATATCCTGGTGCTGGGATTTGGATCCAGCATCTTTGACAGAAGTTTGCGTACTTCAGGTGCAAACCAATTAGGGAACTTAAAGTCTGCCCTTGCTATCTTCCTATACATCTCCATCAGATTTGCATCTTGAAAAGGAAGATAGCCAGCCAATAGAACAAACAAGATTACTCCACATGACCATATATCAGCTTTCGATCCATCATACCCTTTCCTGTTTATCACTTCCGGAGCAACATAAGCAGGAGTCCCACAAGTTGTATGAAGTAACCCATCCTGCCGCTTTGATTCGGCAAGGGCACTTAATCCAAAATCTGAAACTTTTAGATTCCCATTTTCATCCAACAATAAATTTTCTGGTTTCAGATCACGATGGCAGACTCCTCTACTGTGGCAATAATCAACTGCACTCATCAGCTGTTGAAAATATCTTCTTGCAGCATCTTCTTTGAGCTTCCCCTTGGCTACTTTGTTGAAAAGCTCACCACCTCTAACATATTCCATGACAAAGTAAATCTTGGTTTTGGTGGCCATTACCTCATAAAGTTCCACAACATTTGGATGCTTAATCAGTCTCATAACAGAAATTTCTCGCTTGATTTGCTCAATCATCCCAACCTTCAATATCTTCTCTTTGTCAATTATCTTGATGGCTACACTCATGCCATTCCGAAGATTCCTAGCATGGTGAACCTTTGCAAAGGTTCCTTGGCCCAATAACTTCCCCATCTCATACTTTTGCATCAACACATGTCCTTTATTTTCCATTTCAAGCTATAAAATAAAAATGCAGTAAAGCTATATACCTGCTAATGCAATATACCTGATATGGTTATTTTATGCATTTAATATCGAGCACATGAAAGCTCAACCATCTCCACACACATCATGCTTTGATATAATATGTGCTCCTGTATTTCTAGGCACAAAGGGGATTTGAGCACATAATGGAAATGGGCTATGACTATCGTTCAAATGATGAATCTCATGATGAATGAACAATTGCAGGCCACATGGTGCTATGACCTCATCAACCTCAAAGGAAGAGCTTCTCAGTTCTAAGTACATCTTTCCGCATTCCCTGAAATTTTGTAATACTATACAACCAGAGATGGAAAAGATTGAACCACGAAACTTTCTCGGATGGGCAGTGAAACAGAGCAGAACCAGCCAATATAAGAGATGTCTACCTGATTAGAAGGAAATGTAACGATGATTAATGCAAGTAAAGGTATATACAATTCAAATCTAATCCATATGATTACTGGAATTAAAGGGAAACAAATTTCACGACTACATTGAGATCATATCATATGAAAATCAGGAAACAGTTAAGACACAAACAGGCAAGGTAGCAAAAAGTAATCGGCTTTGGTCATATAATCCTTAGACAACAACCAGAATTTGAATTGATATGAAAGAGATAAAATTTTTCATGTAAGGTTAAAATGCAAGCTTAGCTTAGATGTAATTTCGCATCTTATTGTTCGAAACTGTGAATTCCATAACTATATATCACAAATCAGCAAAAGATGCAAAATAATCGACCCTAAAAAATTACAGCCTGTGAGAAAATGGGGATTTCAATACCGAATATGACAAGCATTTAAATTACACAAACAAAATAAACAAGAAATAATTTAATTTTCCACTGAAGAACATGTTACCAATTCAAGAATATATCTAATTTTGCACAGTTCAAAGAACACGTCTAAGTTCCCATAATCAGAACCGACGTAATTACAAGGAAAGAAAATCTACAAACCATGGGAAAATAATCCAAAGAAAAAAAAAAAAGAAAAGAACTACCAAACGAGTAAGCCTCGTTGCAATAAGAAATTACAGATTCAGAAGCCAAATGCATAAACAAAAGCGTTATATATATAATTAAAAGATCTTAATTTCTTAAAGAAACTGAAACCATGAAAATCGAAGGAAAGAAATAATAGTTTCAAAAGAAAAAAGAAGAAAATTTGATTTACCTAAATGAAGGGTTGGCGAAGGAATTTTCCAGAAAATAAAGAAAGCAGAGACGGAGAATGATATTATTATACAAGAAGGTTGAAAAGAAGGGCTTCTCTTACGTTTCTTATATATACCTCATATTTTCTCTTTCGAATTTACTAAAATGCCATTTCTTTTTTTCCCATGTATATATAGTCACTGCCGTTCTCTCCTTCCTTAATTGTTCTTTTTTGGCAATCCCAAATAAAAGAAAAACAATTTTAAAACCCATTTTCTTGGTGTTTATTAACCAATTTCATTTTCAAACAAACTCTACCAAATTTTATACTTTTAAATTGATATTATATTTTTTATTATATTATTTAGTCCATAATATTTTTTAGTCTATATCTTTTCTACCGTTTAATTATTTGGTTCTTTTAAAGATTAAAAAATAAAGTAATAAATTATTGAATATTTTAAAATAAATGATCTAAAAAATTTTAATATTTTACACCTAAACTGCTATAATTCATTAAATAAGTGATTTTTAACAAACAATCAGTATTTATTAGTCATTTTATTTTGTCATGTAATTTTTTCATCATTTGATTGTCACAAAATTATAAAAGGATTAAAAAATTAAATAAGAAAAAAATAAAAGGAGAACAAATATAATATTAAAAATAAAGGGACTATATTGTATAATGAGTTGAAACACATGGACTAAATAATAATTATTCCTTAATTATTTGAATAAATAATTTTTAGATTTTATTTCATCAATCATATAATTTAGACATAAGCGTAAAGTTTTGAAATTTAAAATTTTAGCAGTTTTAAAAATTTTTGTATGTTCATTCTTTGGGACTATATATAGAGATGTCATTTTTATATAGAATAAAAACAAATTTGATATCAAACCTTATCTTATCTATACAGTGTGAGATAGTTTAGTTTAATGAAAAATTGGTAAATATACATAAAAACAAATAAAAAGTGGTTAGTATATTGTTTATTGAAAAGGTTAATTGCGGGTAATTATAAAAAAAAGGGTTCTATTCCATCTCATTAGTCATTAGTAATACGTAAGGTTTAAAGAAAAGAATGATTTAGACATGTAAATCCGTTAAATTAAAGACCAAATTGATTTACAACACCAATAAGCTGTAATTAGGCCTTCTTTCTTAACATATTTATTTATAAACCAAATATATTATTCTGTTGTTGATTTATTTGCTTTTTTTTTTTTAAGAGAATAAGTTGATGATGCATGAATATCCGATGTATTTTTTCGATGTCTAAAATTTGGGTACACCCGCCCCGAGTGATAGTGATTCTAAACCACCACTCATTGTCTCATCTCTGACATCGTCAACTCCTTGTCTCCATACGAATTTGGAATCATACACGTGTCCGGTGCATTTGTTTCCGTGGGGACCACTTGCCTCCTCTCTCAAACGGCACGCCTACAAAATTGTATATTAATATTAATATTTAATACTAGAATACAAAATGTAACAGATGAATCTATTATGGTTATGGTTATGCCTTCCCCAAGCAAAATGTAGGAATTTTTGGTGCTTGTATTGATTGGTGCCAAAGAGAACAACTTAAACTTAATCATGTGCATCAGTTGTTTACTAATTTATTCATAATTTTACTAATTCACCTCACAATAATTTGAGTTAAGGATATATAAAAAAATTAATTACTAATTAAGTTATTAACGGCAATTTTAAATCACATATAATATGTTTTTATCATACAATAAATAAGCAGATCTAAATATAAGTTTTTGAAAAACACGTATAGTGTAAACTGTTTTTTGGTAAAATTTTAAATGACTTATCAACAATTTATTAATTTATTTGTTCATGTTTTTTGGTCAATTTTTTAGTATCTATCGTTTGAGTTATTACTGTGTGCATGAATATTATTTCTTATATAATTTATATATATTGTTTTTTGTCACTAAAAATATGTAATAATAACTGTTTAATTTTTTTTATATCTAATAACAGTTCTTTACAAATTTTATTGTCGTAAGTAATTGAAATGAATTATGATTAAAATAAATAAACTAAAATAAAAAAAGGTAAAACAGCTTGGAATTGGTATTGATGGTTGTTAGAATAATTGTTAAAACTTAACATAAAGATCGAAAGAAAACGTGTAATATTATTGAATAATATGTAGGGTTCTTTTTTATTTTTTTGAAGAAATTGAATAATATATAGCTTAAAATATAAAAAATAAAAGAGCAAAGCGATGATGAGGGCATCTGACATAATGCACATTAAATTATAGACAGTAGCTGTAATAGCAATTTGTTTCTCTAACATTCCAACCTAACACTACTCTGGTTTTTAGTTGTGGATCCAAAAAAAAAAAAAAGAATTTATTTTAGTTTTTTTTTTTTTGGTCCACTATGAAAAGATAAGAAATTGAAGAAGTGAAATAATAGTAAAATGGATTGTTGCAATATATTTGTGACACGAAGATGAATTACGTACAGGCAAACGAAGAGCATGCGTACCATTTATTTGGCGTAGAGTGGAACTATACAACACAACCCCCCAATGTCTTTCCCTAAAATTCTCTAATTCCAAATCGTACCTTAATTAAACACCTTCATTTGCTCCATTCATCTTTAATCTATTTCTCTTGCTTTACTCTTTCAAATTTATAATGAATCAAGATTCAAAACACTTATTAGACAATTCTGACCCCATGAGTTATTATTCAATTCATCAATTAATACTCGAATCATTATTCATTAATTTAGATTTATAATAAGTTAATTTAAATCAATTTCATTACATTTAATCAATGTGATTACCTCCACAATGCTTGTAAAACAAAAAATCATAATAGTAATTTGGGTTTTGAAGCAAGGCTCCGGTCCCCATTTTTTAATCATTAACATAACTTTTCAGCATGTTTGAAGTATTCCAACAAAATAAATATTTTAAGAAACTTCCATTTAATTAAATTTTCCATCCAAGTCTTGGGACAACATTAATATGGTCCTCCTTTGGAGCCATGTTCTCGAAAATTCCAATACCATATGGATTTGACCTGTGTCTGATTCTGACGGCACAAGTGCCGTGTCTTCATTGGCGAAAAATCTTTTAATTTGTGAGCAAATATTATCTAGTTGTCCCAGATTTGTTGGATCAAAATTTTTATTACAGATGGGTGAATGATTAAGTTGTCCTATAAGCACGTGTTGCTACCATTACACAACATACGCAATTTCCAAGTTGTTATGTGAGTAGCTATTGGGGTAAATTTTGATGTATTACTTGGAAGATTCGACGAAGCTGCACAATTGTCTTCTCACCATTTCTATTACATGTCTCTGTCGTCACCAAATGTTCTTGTTTGGTTGGAAGTTGGAACTTATATGACATGCAAGACTACGTTTCATCACCCCTTGTATCGTATATAATATAGTTTATCTATTAGATTATCTTCTGCAGACATAATTGACTTGAATTGGTCTATTTTTATCATGAAAAGGTAATTTATCGGATTAACACAACAAATTTCGCACACCGGAGAAATAATAGGTAAATTATTCCAAGTCAAGATTGTGTTAATAGCTCTTCGAAGAACACAAATTAAGAAAAAAATGACTGATACGAGAAACCTGATCCGAGGCTAGCTGATAGAGTCCATCTTTAATCTATCCTAGTGGAGCAACTGCTTCGTTTTGGGGTCTTTAATTACGAAACAAGAGTGGAAAAATTCAATTAGCATTAGTCAACTAAAGGATGTAGATCAAATTGATGTCAGATTGAGGCACATGAAAAATATTATCTCAAGAAAAATTATGAGAGTTAATTAATTATATTATCCAGTAATATTTAAAAAGTATAAAAAAAAACTATTATCTAATTTTATTATAATTTAGAAATAAGAAACTTATTATAATAAAAAAAAAAGTGCAAATTGACGCACTTATTTAGAGACAATGAATTATTTTAAAAATGTTATCACTCCATTAACTCAACTGTGACAAAAACAAGATATATTTGTTAAAAAAATATTCGATCAACTAGTTTAATTTTTGTGAAAAAACGAATATTGCCATTAATGATTGATTAACTAAACATAAGATTGAACTTTTCGTTTACGTCCCGTAATATTGGAGTGATTTCAGGGAAAGGTAGGGGATCATAATTGTCGGATGAAAAACCCATTTTTCTTCTTCCTGCAATAGCTATCCACTAAGTTCAGTCACAAGCCTTTTAAAGCTTCCAAACCTATTGATATAAATATTCACTTCAAACTGGGTAACGAAATTTTAGTTACAGTATTTAATAATTACAGCAATAGCACGCAAAATCACGGCATAGGTATAACTTATCATACATACATACTAGCAGAATAATTTTTCACAAGATTTGATTAAGTTGTACCACTTCATCTCCCTCTTGCCATGATTATGAATCAGCCTTTAGCACTGTTGCTGCTTCCTCACGGTTAAGTTTGTGCGAATCACAGGCATGCACCATTGTGCAAATATCTCTGGTTTCCAAGAACTGTTCTGCGTTGGCCAGGATTAGTGGACCATACTCGAATACCAATCTCTTGCACTGCAACTAAAAAAGATCATTTCAGAAACATGTTATGCATCAATTTTAAAAAATAATGGGTCAAATGTATCCTAATAACAATGCAAGTAATTAAAGTGCTTTAGATTTTCTTGATTGTGACTAAGAGGTCAAATTCTCACATTATTGTGGCTATGAATTCCAAATTTCAATGCATTCTAGCCCCCATCAAAAGCATAAGATCTTTCACGGACTCTAATACACATTTTTAACTTAATGTTTTCCTTAATAGCTATGAATAATGCCAGATAAGGCCCTAAACCATAATTCCTAGCATATTCCAGAGTTTCATTTTACTGAGTAATTGTATCATTTTTCTCACCTTAGCTGCATTTTGCTCCATGGAAGCACATGCCTTTAGAAGCACCTCAAGTATCTCAAGCTGACAAAAAAAACACACAAAAACAAGCATCAGAACATTAATTCATCATGGATTTTTTTTTTTTAAAAAAAAAACTAATGAAAAAGAAAATCATAACAAAATTACTGTTACGTGTCATGCATGTTCAAACAGAAAATAAAAAATTTGGAAAAATGACAATCAATTAATCATACACAGTAACTTGGTCACAATATTGGCACAGTGCATCTTTTGCAATAAAAAGAGGCAGCCAACAATGACCCAGAAACAGCATTCGATAACACTAGGACTATGCAAAAATATATATTTTCAACAACTGAAAGTTCAAATTTTCTTTTCGTCCAAATCAGTTTCAAGGACGTAAAATATTAGAATATTCAAACATCTTATATGCCATTTATGCATGTTCAGCAATATTATCTAAATACTATTATAGGTTTCTTACTACTAAATGATGCAAGTACAAACCTGTGTGTCAGGGTTCCTCAATTTAATTAATACTTCTGAAACGGCACGGTGGCAAAGTCCACATTTGTCTTGCTTGAGTTTTGTGGAAATGAATACTATTTCCCGACAGAGATTGACTCGATTACAGAAATCTGCAGGTTGTACAGCGGAAACCTCCAGAAAGAAGAGGGGAGCATAATAGTCCACCAAAGTGATACACTGTGAAATGTAAATTATAAAGGAGTTAGAATTTGAACAGCAAGAACAAAATGCCAAAATAAAATGTTCAAGAATTGTAAATGTCAAGGTTCTGGATTTTAAAAGTTCAATCTATCTTTCACTTACTACAGCCAGTGAATTTTGTTCTTCCATGCACACTTATTCGTCAAACCAAATCAAGTAGACATTTAGATCATGTGCATTTACATGTTGCACCATGTTTAACTTTCATCTTAAAGAATACAAGTTCGATAATGATGATTGAATGTAAGGTTGAATATCATAAAAAAGATGTAAATTCAACAATACTATAAGTATTTGAACGGTGTCCTATTTTTTAAGTGAAAAATACATTTACTATTTAAACTTAAAATCTAAAGTGAAAAAAACTTAATTCCAATTCCTCCATCTTATACAGCAAAATTTTTCAGAATAATTTTAAAAATTTTCTATTCAAGAAGATACAAATATCTAAATCTTCGGCCACTCTTGTCAATAGGGAAGGATAGCTGTAAAACAAGGTTGTAAATTAACATCACACGAGGATTCAATCAAAATGGGACATAAGTTATTACACTGCATATAGATTAATCTTTTGGCTAGCAGAAAAGTGCTAAATTGTTAACTAGGACTTCTTTCTTCATGTGCTATTCCCACAACCCTGCTTGAATACATACAACATGCACATAAAGAGTAGTTAACTTTCCTGGCTCTTTATTGTGGCATCTGAGGCTGTATTTCATCAAGCCCTTGAAATTTCGATTTAATCCAAAAAATGGAAATATTTCAAATATGGAAGCGACAATTGTTGAAACTTGTCCCAAAGGATCATGGATTCAATTTCAGATTATAAACAATTTCCACATATTGAAGTCATAAAATAAATTGCGTACATTGTCACAAGTGGGAATCTACGGGCAATTACCAACAATTTTTGAATTAGCTAATGCTTTTGTCGATTGAAATTACTGCTCATTAGCATCAAAATGAACAAGTCCAACTCAAGAGAACGTGTATTCTATTTGAAGGCTCAATAGCAAACTCAAAAGTTCAAATGTTTCTAAGAAATTCTTTTTTTTTTTTTTTTTGTTTTGTGGAGAACAAAATGTTTCTAACATATTCCCATTTTAGTGTTGAAAATTTTGCCTTCCAAGACAAAAAGACAGGGAAAAGTGAGACATATTCAGTGCATAGGGAAGACAATAAAGCTTTGGTGGGGAAAACTTATTAAAGAACAACAGGCATCAAAAGAGGTGTTATATAGCATTGAGTTTCAAGAGCTCTACATATTTCAACAAACAATATGAAGAACAATAAGCTATGGTCAAATTTTCAGCAAACCATGCTCCACCATGCTAAAGAAAAGACAGTACCTGTTGCTTGAAAGAATGAACTTGAGAGCAGGCATTGTGAAGGATATCTATAATCTCAGTCTGAGTCTTGTTTTCAGATAGGTACTCAAATGCTTGCGTAGCAAATTCCTCACACAATGTGCACACTTGGTTATTCTTGGTAACATCGGAAGCTTGATGTTCCTTTTCGTATATATGATTCATCATTTGCGCAGCTAAACCAAGAAGAAATTGTTGTTAGGTAATATTACCCACAATAAATTTCACATCAGTAATCCTTGAATAAACAATCCACTCCAATAAAAAGGAGTGCTTCTAATGCCACAAATTTGAAGAAACTTAAATTGGGTTTTTGTGTCAAATTCTCATAGACTCATCATCATCAGAAGAGAACAGAACTGTATTTACGGCAAAAATCAGAATCTTAAAGGATCTTTCAAGAGACTGAGAAGGAATAGCATATATAACATCCTAAAGGAATATATTTTCAAAAATTATAATGTCATCATCTGAGATTAAGCCAGATATGTTATTTTCATAATTATGCATATCAAATGGTATATTAACATCAAGGATAGTCCACCCAAGATCATGCAATGATGCATGGCCCATGGGTACAACAATTTCAGGCATTTTTATTCCCATAGACTATTTTCTTTATACATAGAGATTTCAAATTACTGTTAACTCATTTAAACATAAATTCGTGTTCAAGGTAGGCCCTCCTAGTTGTTAGAACCATCCTGGTAGAATGTTAGTAGGCCCTTACTGTAGTACCTATACTCTGTGTGCAAGCTTAAGCTAGCTTGTCAACTTACCCTCATTGGTTTGGGATAGCAAATGAAAGTTGTTTATTTAAGCTAGCTAATTATTATTCTAATAACCTGGGTAACTGGTGAACCATTTAGGGCCTTGGTTTAGCCAAAAAACATGTAAGCTTATGGAGCTAGTTTCAAGCTGGAAGTCTCATCCAGGGGTTAGGCTCATGCAGAGCTGGTAGGCCAGATGAAGGGGCTACCCGTGGAATTAGAAAGTCAGATAAAGTCATCTTAGATACTAGTGAAGCAGAATGCTCAGGAACTAGGATTGGATCTTGTCTTGAGCACTATCGAAAAAGGAACAATAGAATTAAAATGAGGAAGTTGCAAGCTAAAAAGGGCAACACCCACACCTAAGCTAGCATGTCAAGTTTCCCTTAATGATTTTAGATTTTTTTTTAAAAAAAAGGTTTATATAAGGCAGGCAATTACTATGCAAAATACATTGCCTTAACCATTCTAAACAAGCTAGTTATTTAGATTCAATTTCAGATTGTGTCATCAAACTTATAAAAGTAAAGTAAAGCATTCTTGATATGACAGACACTTTGAGAGGGAGGGCAGTGGGGAAGGGAATCATCACAAAGCTGACCAACACTAACATCCAACACACGAAATAAAATTGTCTAAGAACGTGCTACTGCTATGGCCAAGGAAGACCCACAAGAATAAATTGGACAAGGCAAATTATTCACGAACAAAAGAATAAATTGGGCAAGCCAAATTATTCAGGCACAACATACAAATAAATGGTGCAAAAGCATGCTTCAAACGAATACAAATGAAGGCTGATCACAGAGCCTGATATTGCAAGTGTACTACAACTGAATGGTATGACGGAAGTTAAAAGCTACCTGGTATATCAGAGATCACTGTGCTTATATGAGAAAGCTCAGCATCAGGAATTTGCCTAGCAGAAGAACAAGTCCAGCCAGCACCCAACACAAGAAGAAATGAGAGCCCAACTCTAATCTCCATGATACCTTAAGTTAAAAAAAGAAAAAAAAAAACAACAGTAGCATCACATTGGAAAATTGTCTTCAAAATTAAAATTCAGTATAAGTGATGAAAAATTGATAGCAAACAACTAGTAGAAGTAGAAGAGATATTATATGTATGAAACTCAAGGGGCAGTTATTTACAGAAATTTCAAGGCCAGACACGCAAAGACAGAGGGTGTGAAGAAAAGAGTTGGGTTGCAAGGGTAAATTCTGCTACATCTAGTGCATTATATTCTGTCATAGTAGAATTTTTTTAAAATATAACACAAAAAGTGAGGAATGATATTCAACCATAACTGTGGTATTCCGGTTATTTGCTTTTGATTCATAGTATAAATTACAGTCAAATTCTAGATTCCCTACCCCTTCTTACTTAAAACAACCAAAATGGTCTGCCTCAATTATAAAGCAGCTAATAGTTATGATTAGCTCTCCATCAACTCATAACAGAACCAAAAGATGCCTGCCTCAATTATAAGACCACCTTAATTGTAATACTAACAGCTAACTAACTCAATCATGTATCTTTTTTTCTCTGTTTTTTCCACCTACAACGCATCTGACATTTGCTAACAAACTGATTAGACACCCAAAATAATTGTTCGAACACCTAGCTCAAAGTATAAGTCCTAAGCCAAAACTGCTCCAAGCCTCCAACTGTCTGGATTAGCTTAGCTACTTTACAAATAAATAATCAACAGAGAGCCAAATCAGCAATCAACCCTTCAATTTTACAACCGATCCCACTCCTTGAAATACGAGAAGAACCCTAAACCATTGCGTAATTGAGCCACACAACTAGACATATCTTCTAAGTACATGATAGTTACAATCTTCAATCTTCTATGTTACAATTACTAATAAAAAGATATCAATAAAAACACAATAATGATAATAATAACACGGCCAGAATATACTTATAATTTATTATCCATGAATTTAAATTCGAAAGAAATATAACCAAAAGATTTATTTAGCCGCTGATACTTTATTGAAGGAAGGATTTGGAATTCGTATCTTGATCTCTACAGTTGTTTATTCGGATAATCAAACAAAAAGAATATCAATTTTAGATAATCAGAAGGAGAAGAAGGATGGAAAGATTACCTTTTCCAGAAATTAGGTTTCCGATTGAGGGAAGAGATGGAGACAGAACGAAAATTGGTATCGTTTCGTTTGAGTGTTGGGTGAGGCTAAAGGCTAGGCGTGAAATTGCTGTTGCTTACCTTTCAACGGGTTCTTTTTTTATTTAAAAAGGAGACTCACAAACAAGCAGAGTATTGCTTTTATGCGGCAGGAAGCACTTAACTGCCAAATTTGGAGGGGAAATTATTGTTAGAGATTAATTGGCAGTGACGTGGCATAAAATGAGTGGTTGAAGTAGTTAGGATCAAAACATACTCGGATGTAGAGGAATAATCCAATGTCGCTGTGGAGTATAATTGACGATTCAAACAAATCTACGTGACGTGGCCGGGCCGAGTCCTGTTAGGAATTGGAATAACAGCGTGAAGAGGAATATTTGCGGATAATTATCCTCATTACCAAACAAAACAAGGGTTATTACATAGTTTTAATTTAATTAATCAACATCAGTACGTCACCGTCATGGAAATAATTGTTTATTTATTTGCAAAATTCAATTTCCTGATAACTTGAGACGGATAATAATGGCATAATGCTAGGCTGGTATTGATTTTATGTAATGGAGTGTTTGGATTGAAGGATACATATTACATACCAATAACAAAAAAAAAAAAAAATTAAAAAAAAAAATACCAATAACAAATCTTGAATGCAACCATAAGTATTAACTTAATATATGATAATAGAGCTTTGAAGACTAATTTTTATTCTTAAGAGACATAATTCCGGAGGTTAAGCAATTTAAATTAATAAACTGAAACAGATGTGAAGTTCCCGCAAGGAAATGCCATGATTTTATACATCCATCCAGCCATAAAATTGAATAATGCATGGTTGGAAGCAGGCGACCAAGAGGTAAGAATTTGGAAAAGCAAAATAATGGTTTTGTTTGTTTCACAAAAAAAAAAAAAAAGTGTAGATATAGAATTAGAAGTACTAAATTTGGATTAGTAACTTACTTATATTATTGACAATGCAATTGATAGAAATTAAACTTAATAAATAGAATGATCAACATGTCACACATGGCATAAAATACATGCGTTTATGCTACAATTATAAAAAATAAAACATAATAGGTGACATTACAAGCTAGCTATAAAATGGATTAAAATAAAATAAATATCTTTGCAACAACCAAATATAATAAGATACAGTGTATAAGAGTCCATTTGGTTAATTATCATAACTACACCCGAAAGCTAAAAACACTAGAAAACAGATATGTATGAGTCCAGCGCAGGAAGAGACGGAAATTAAAAAAGTTAGGTGATAGGATTGAAGATGATGACTTTTATCAGCCAAATTACCTCAAGTTTAGAGTTGGCCTCTTCTTTTTCTTATTCTGCTTTGTGAGGAGTAATGAGAATTTAGCAAATCCAAACTTCTTCCTCTTACCAGAGTACTGCTTGTGACTGTTTTCCTTCTCGGTTTTATGATCATGATCGGAGGACACATCAGTATTTGGTTTACTGAGCATTTGGCCTAGTGACACCTTTCTCTTTATGGTGACTTTCTCCCCTGGCATTCCTGCCTCAAACTCTTCAGGCAAAAGCAGCTTCCTGCTAAGAATTTGGCCTATGGATAAGGTCGGCTTCAGAACGGGTGTTGACCCATCATCATTTACTAAGTTCAGTCCATTTACATCGAGCAATCGAGAATCCTTCCAATGGTGAGATGGGTATGCGTGCTTAAACTTAGTGGAGTTGTGAACCGGTCGTCTTTTCTGCCCATGATCAGATCTCCACTTGCGAAGAGCTTCTTCAACAGCCAGTTTTCCTTTATTTGCAGCCTCTACTCTGTTCATTGCTTCTTCTAATGCCTTCTTACTGGTTTTTACTTCATGTGTAGCTTCCTCTACTTTCTGCAAGATTTCCATCCTGGAGACATTTGCTTCATCAACTTGAAGCATAGCATCTACTACTTTTGCCTTTGCTAATTCCTCAGCTTGTTGAGCTTTGCTGGTAAGGTTTGAGTACTCTTCAAATGTAAGAGTTACTCCAGTTTTCTCTGAGGAATCTCCTGTTAAGTTCTTGTGTCCTGACATAGCCTTGATCTCTGCAAGAGCAATTGCTTCTGCTGCTCTAGCTGCTTCCTTCATTTTTCTAGCAGCAACCAATCTGATCTCAGCTGTTTTTATCTTACTTTTTGTTTGTTCAATCTCAGACATTGTTTTCATAACTTCAGCACGTGCAGCTTCTCCCATTTTCTTGAACTGCTCAGTCTCAGAATTCAGCCGCTGGAGCTCCTTTGATACATCAAAAGAGTTCTCTGAACCACCTTCAGCATCTTTTGTCACTTCAAGTTTTAGTTTTGTTTGGTTTAGCTCTTTCTCAAGAGAAGATACCTTTGTGGAATTCAATGTCAACCTCTCACGGGTTTTTTCAAGTGAAATTCGTTCCTTCTCTAATTTCTTATTTAGGAATTCAACAGAACCACGAATGTCAGCAAGGTCAGTAGTGGTCCTAGAAAGGTTCAATTTAGCTTGTTTCAGTTCCATTAAAATCAAACCAGGAGCTGAGGAGGGACAAGAGCTTAAACTTTCAGTTAGATTTTGATCATGATCTCCTCCTACATTCACATGGTTCTGGTCATTCTCCTTTTCTCCTTTTAAATCAGGCATCACTTTTCTATCTTCTGCTCCTGACTCCAAGGTCACATTGGCTTCAGATGCCTGTTTCTGTAGTTTTATTTTCAATTCTTCAACCATTGTTTTTGTAGATTCCAACTCTTTTAGAACCTCCAGTGTTTCCCTTTCTTTTACTATCAAGTCTTTTTCCAGCAAGGCAGCTTGTTTCTCTATTCTTGGAATGTCAACCTCTTCTATCTCCTGCTATAAGTCAAACAAGACAGGAATATATATAAAAAAGAAAGTAACTCACGAGTAAATCACAAGAAGGCAATGCAAAAAAAGACAAGCAAGGCTAATTAATTTTTGTGTTCTATGGTGCAAAGACTTGTACAAGGTCCAAACCAAAAGACAAACAATTAGATTGCTTGATTTGAGGCATGTCAATGAGAAATGAACCATAAGAGATATATAAGTGAAGGGTTTGACCTTTTGATGGATTTGATTCTGGAACTATTACTAATACTTGATTAAACATTTAAAATACTCCAAGTGGTAACTCTGTTCAAACTTCAAACATTGATTTGGTTTCGGAAAAGAATTTGAAGCTGACAAAAACAAACCAGAATTCCACTCAGTTATTTTTTCCATTGTGAAAATAGATAATGAAGTTTTACTTTTAACCCATTTTTATGATACAAGTCTCCAAAACAATATATGAAAGATTCCATCTAGAACCAAGTTACAATTGCAGATATAAAATAAAAAATGATCACTCAAAGGGCCAAACTATTGAATGAAAGAAAGGAAAAAATACTTTCTGGACACCTCATTGTTTCACCCCATAAAAATTTTCATCCAAGAACCTGGAATTTCAATTCCAGCAAATCAAATGTAGACGTGAACAACAATAGTTTTTTATTACCTCCACCGATCCACGACTAAAGACAAATGCAGAGGCAAATTTCCACAAAATTACCAACTTGCTATATCAAAAAAAAAAAAAAAAAAAGAAACAAATGATTTCCTGATTTCAAAACTAAACCTAATAGCATCCCCAAAATAAACATTTTACAAAGATGGATAAAAAAGAAGTAAACCTCAGTTTCAGATAACTTATGTTGAGAGGGTTTCCAGTAACCGATTCCGCCAAATCGGCTCACTGCTTCCTTCACAGACTCAAATGGCGCAGAAGTGTCGACTTCAGCTCTCAATCTTCCCGACCCGGGCTCAGTTTGACCCATTTTCGAGCACGATTCTGTCATCTCCGGCTCCATTTTAGGGTTTCAGTACAAGAAATTTAAAGAATGAAATTGAGCTAAAGAAAACCTGTTCTTCTGAGTAGAAGTGAAAATGCTGTTTTTTTTGGAGTGGAAGAGAAAGAAAGAAGCAAACCAGAAACAGTAGCACTAAAGTGAAGCGCTCAGCACAGTTTGAGCAGTTTTGAAGACGTTTCAGAGAGTGAACAGAGAGGGAAAAAGAAGGGGCAAGCCTGCCAAAGTATACGTTGGATTTTCCTTTCTGGTTGTATTTACTTAAAAGCCCTCTAAACGGCAGCTATATTTTATGTCGTTTCGGAAATAGTGTTTGAACATCACTTGGTTTTTGAAAAATGTGGGCCCAAATTTGCCGTTTTAACGGACTTGTGTGTTTTTTCGTATGGAAAGAGCGCGTAAAAGATACTCACTTTACCAAAGTAATAACTATAACTACTTTGGTGGGACAATGATAATGGGAGTTTTTATTTTTTATGACAAAGATGATGATGGGAGTTTACTTGAGCGTCTCTACAGTCAAAATTATTAGGATGTAAACAAACTAAGTCATCAAAAAGCTATTTGGTACTCCATTCAGAGAAAATTCGATTTAAGTGGAATCCAAAATTGTGACAAACCAATATATAATTGAGTTTTCAAACTAAAAGTAAACTTAAAAAAAAATTCACTAACTTTAACGAAATGACTTTGTTATGTATAGCGAACTGAATATTCGAATTGAATTTTATTTCAAATTTTATTGGATTTGTCTCTATATCAAATGAACTCTATTCGAGTGAACTTTCGAAACAAACACTCTAATCAAGCTAACAAATTGAACTCTTAAATGAAGCTAACAAACTGAACTTACACCCTACCAAATAGTTGTCAAACCAAATTTGAATATCAATTTGAAGTTTGAATCGAACTTTAATCCAAACTCAAACTTCAATTTTTTCTTAACGAATTGAACCAAACCAATTACTATTCGATTTGACTTAATGACAGCTCGATAATTTTGGAGGCGTAAAGCTAAAATAAATTTTGAGTATTAAAATATATAGAAGTAAAATTTTGTAAGGCATAAAAAAACTTGAAGTTGGAAACACTTGTTCTAGAGGTCCTACCTACAATTTTTTGTTTTAAAAAATATTTCTATAGAATTCCAAATGAATGAAAGTAGTGAATGATCAAAACACATTAAGTTTTGAAATATTGGTCATCCTATATTTTTACGAAAAATATAAAATATGAATGCATTAATTTTACTTATTGTCAACTATACTGTTAGCATTAATTTGATGCATATTTAAAAGAAAGATCTACCCCATACTTAATAGCCCATAATATTACTTAATTTATTAGTGTTCAACCTACCTTTAACTAGTGAAAAAAATAAAATAACTCCTTATTACTCACAAGCCAAGATTCACAACTCATTTAAAACTTATTTATTCATTCATTTATATATTTGTAGCAATAGTGTGTCCATAAAGTGTACCTAAAACTACCTAAAAATAATTTTAAAGCAATTTGAAGTTGATAACATCATAAAAATATGCATTTCGAGTTACTCGACAACATCTGTTATAGGTAGATAAAAATTTGCATACTATTTTTTTTATGTAATGTGGTGAGTCCTACATATTATCTTAAATGGATTTGAATTTACTAACAATACTTTCAAAATAAAAATATTCCAATTATTAAATTTTAGTGACTGAATTAAAATCTGACAATCGGATTTAATCATAACACTTGGAAGTTACAAATTGGTGGTATGGTTAATGGTCTTTTTTTTTACTAAGTCTTTGAAATTAAAATTGTGTTCAGCAATAGTTTTTGAAGTAATTTTAACGTTTTGACTGGTTAAAATGCTAAATATTAATTTATAGCGCTCGGTAAAATAACTTTGATAAAATTTTTAACTGTTGAAATAGTAATTTATCAAAAAGACTATGTTCTACAACAAATTTTGGAATAGTTTTAGTGTTTTGACGGGTCAAAATGATAAACAGTAATTTATAGCGTTCAGAAAAATAACTTTGAATATAACTTTTAACTGTTTAAATAACGTTGTATTAAATACTAAACTATGCTACTAAAAAAATTAGTTTTACTTAAGCAACCTAAATAGCATAAACATTGGCTAAAATAAAACTCTAATGCAAGCCAAAGAAGAGGAGGTAAATAATGGAGAAAAAAGAGGGGAAACGCGAAAAGGGAAGTAGGGTCATCAAATATCAAGAAATGATGCATAAATTGTATCAAATAGGTAGTTGCATTATGGAAGTTAGTTAGTTAGGTGATATTGTTATGATTCTTGAATCTTAATCATCGCACAAAAATAGGACTTCATTCCTCTTTCTCTCTCTTTCGGTAGTCAGCTTTTTGTACGTTGACATAAATCAAATCCCTATTGCATTTTTACTTATTATTTTGTTTACTTTTTTTTTATAAAAAAAAATAATAATAATAAATGAAGTGACCGTTGAATGAAATTATTTACATCTTTTTCGTAAATGAAAATAATGATTGTTTTTTTTCTTCCTTTTTCTTTATATTTTGCAATATAAAATCCAAAGGATGCTTTTTAAAAAAAAAAATAAAGTAATTTACCTATATGCAACACAATAAGTGTCCTTTTTGAATTTGTAATGAACAAATCACAATGTATTATTAATTAGACTAAACCCTCAATTCCATAAAATTAATTAAAAAAAAAAACAAATTCACTCATAATGAAATAAATAAAAACTCAATTTAAACTAATTTAAAAAATAGTTTGAAGTAATTTAAAAAAAATTGACTATTATTATTTAATCCACATCATTTATATGCTTACAAGCACGCAGCTACTAATGACTTTAAATAGTCATAATTGCCAATTTCATAAGTTTTATTCGTTTTTAAAGTTTTTAGATAACTATATTTATTGGTTAATTTGCCTGTGTTTTAAAACTATGCATATATGTATAAAACGACGCCGTTTTAAGAGTGTTCGAAAAATAATTCGTAAATATTCTATTCGAATTCCGTTCATGAAATATTCGAATTCGAAAAATTCGGTTTGAATTCGACTCGTTTAAATTTCGAATACGAATCGAATCAAATTTTTTCCCGAATAAAAAACCAAATCAATTTTGAACTGTTATGTATCATCCTATTATTAAATGGACAATTTGTGGGTTTAGTACCAATATTTCAGTCCAATAATAAAAGAGGCTCTAGACAAACTAACTTTTTCTGATTTTCTTGGATTGGGACGCAGAAAAATTGCGGCACTGTTAGATGCTCAAATTTCTCCCTCCGCGAGATTTTCTTAAATTTCATTTAAGTATTGACGGGCCTTGTTTTTTTGAAATGTAGATGGCCTTTTATTAAACCCAAAGGGCTTAGTTATTCAAAAAAGATGGAAACCCATTCAAGGCCTGCCCAAGTGTCCCATCAACTTTCTTACACCATAAATTAGGGGCCTTTTGATATCACTTTGGTTTTGGTTTTCCGTTTATTTTCATTTTAAAAAAACCAGGAAACATGTTTATTTAAAGAAAAAAAAGAAAGTGATGTTCAAAAGAACAAAAATGAAAAATCAATAAAATGTTAAACAATAAATTCGGAAACAACTAATTTGTGCTAAAATCATATCTCTTTCAATCATAAACATGTCATATTTTTTATAATTATTCAATGTACAATTAATTTCTAATAATTAATTTGAACATCCAATTTATATGATTTAAAAGTTATTGAAGTTGGTTCAAATTAACTATAATAATTTTAGCTTATCTCAATTAATTAATGATTTAAATGAATTGCTATTCAAAATTTCTTGAATTTGAACCAATCTGGTTTACATGATTTTAATTCCAATAATGTTCGAACTTCGTTGATTTCAAGGGGCCAAACTTGTTTATGACCAAGTCTACTTATAGAGAAGGGTCTAACCTCAACGATATGCTTACAAGTTTCCCCTTTTAAGTTTACTCAAATCTTTAAACAAAGTTCTAAACAACCAAATAATAGAATGTGTTGTAAGTCCATGTCTTTAACTTGTGACATTTACAAAGAATGGCATAGGCATGGAATATTAATATTAGAAGCATACCAACTTTACTTCTTTAAGGCCAACGTAAACTCAATCGTGTCACAATTTTAGTCCATAACATAACCATTTCATGCTTGGCATCATAAATATCAAATCAAATAGGACAAACATATTCCTGTCATATCAAATTTAATTATTTCTAATTATAATTTATCATTAAAAGGTTAAAAGAACTTAATTAGTTACTTACTCTCATTTCCCTTTTTCACTCATGAGCTATTTCAAAATTTAATTGAATAAAATTAGCTAAAAACTAAACAAGTCAAACTGTTATTTGTAATACAAGTCCATCCAAATCATTAGAATTGAAGCACATAAAAAAAAAATAATTACTTTTCTAATTGAACAGAAAAATGAATAATTTTTTTTTGAGGATAAAAAAAATAAATAAAGAATAATTTTTATATGGTGTATAATGCAATGTTTTTACTTTTTAATCCAAGGTTGCTTTCTATCACTTTCTAACCCACCAAAATTTAATAATTTAACGTATTTCCTTCAAGCAAAGTAAAACTAATATTTACTTGTTAATTAAATAAGTGAATGTGATATTGATAATTAAACGTACTCTTCTTTAATTAAAGAAAAATTAATAAACAAGTTCATATTATAATGTGAGATTTATAGTGGGATTTGCGATCTAACACACATTTGGAATTTGTTAAAGAGGTTAGCATTTGTGTGATTAAAAAGTCTTAACAAGAAGGTCAATTAATTAATGTAAAAAAAAAAAATGTTGACTTTGTTAATCAAGGTAATTAACATATAATACTTTTAACAAATTATACCTAATTACAAAATAGGTTATAGAATTAAAGAATAGGTCGGTAGAATACATACTTCAAACATTAGATTTTAATTATTCAGAACCAATTGTAATTTTTGAGTATTATGGTTTTATATTATTATTTGCAAAATTCTTGAGGGTCTGATTAATTGTTCCAAGAAATGCTAAATTAAAATTATTATTATTGTTATTATTAGTAGTTTCAATGGCTTAATTAACTATATGGATAATTATTATTTTTTAATTTTTGAAGTATGGAGTGGAGATCTGAACTATAATTTAAAAATTAGGTTACGGTGCATTTATCATTAGACTACATCTTAATATGTCCATAAATAAATTTTGAATACGAAGAAAGTATATTTTTAAAAGCCCTCTTTAGCTATTGTAAAAATAAACTAGAAATAGTTGAAGGGATTGCTCTCAGTCAAGTTTTATTTTTATAAGTGAATCAATCATGTTAGAATTATTATTATTATTATTATTATTATTATTATTATTATTATTATTATTATTATTATTATTATACCTTATTAAACTGTATTGTCTTGGATAAGTCACTCTTTAGTCTTATTATACCCGATTTTAGTTGGAATCTCATGTTTGACATTGAGATTTGCTGGATTCGTGACAAGCTAGCTTAGGAGTTCATAGTCATATGGTTTGGTAGACGATCCCATCCTGCTGCTATGACTATTTGCTTCTTGTTAATGGGAAATTTTCATTCTCTCTTTTAAAACAATATTATAATTTATGTTATATGAAATAATTTTATATATTATTTTTTTTTTCTAAATGAAAATGTCTAATTTCCTTTGCAGGACTACCAATATTATAGGTGAAATATAAATATGATGGCTGACATACAAAATGATTTTAGGCTAAGTAATCATCCCAAAAACACTATTATTAATGGGCATTATACCTCTACAATTTGACATAATATTAATATTTGTAAAGGAAATGTAAGATGCCATAGAGATTGTACGAGAATTTTATGTATTAATTCCGTGATATGTAAATTACAGTGGCCCATATGTACATTAATTAGTGGGCAGGTAGTGATTTCTAGGGACAATGTCTTTATTGCTAGATGTGAAGATATTATCATCTTAAAGGAATAGCAAGTTTGGTGTGGGATTTTGATGTACATAATGTAATCATATTTGTGGTGTTTGCACTTATTATTAAGTGGTTACATATTTCTATAAATACAAGAGTATTTCCATTTATGCAATATTATTAAATTGCAGTATTCAAACTTGTTGATCTAAAAGTAAAAATAAATGAGATAAAAGCAATTGGTTGGTTGGATCAATTTATAAGCTGTACTCACAATTGAACAAGTCAATTGTAATATATATGCATGTTAAGAATCTCATATAAGGATCAGTCTGATTGATTCTCATCAATTTTATTTTCTAAATTCTGCTGTAAAATAAATAACCATTACTATAAATAATCTCTCAAAGGTCCAACGCTTCATTAACCCTTGGACTTTGCAAAAAAATTGTAGAAAAACAGTTGATAATTACCATTTTCAGAAGCATTTCCCGAGTTCATGTCAAAACCATTTTACCTATTAAACCATTTTACTCATAACATTATGTCAATAATGAATTTCTACGTCAACAATTTTGGTTTTGACTCTTCTGTTAGTGCTAATCCGCCATGGATCCATGCTTTTGTTGAGCTTGAAGAAAAATCTTCTCAAAATGAATTTATTTCTAATAAAGGCAATTTAAAATTTTGGGGGTTAAAAATAAATTAATTTGTTGGCCTTATATTGTAGGGACATTGAATTTCGCATCGTTAAGAAATGAGCAGGTTTAGTTAAATATAAGACTAAACAATTTTTTCCTTGTCAAATCGGATATTCAAAATGAATTAGACTTAATTCTAATATGGTAGCAGAGTCATTAATCTTCAACATCTTGGGCCCGGTTACACTTGAGGGGAAATATTCGCTTTTTGACAAATTTTAGAATAGACAGAAAATTGTGGTGACTATGATAATATTTATTTTGATAATTGAAGGTTTGTGAAAACTTTGAAGGCAGTTGATTCAGATTTATCTTTTATTAAGTTATAATTTGATATATTTTAAATCGTCTTCGAAATACTACAGTTAAATGGGTTTGTCGAAATAACAACTTAAAGGCACATATTTTGGCTCGGAATTTCTTGCTATTAGTCTAACTTTCTAAGTTTGGAAGGAAGTTTCCTTATTGCAGTTGATTTCTTTTATTGATCGAGTATTTACATTTAAAAAAAAAATTAAACAAAGTTGAAAGATTGAAAACTTGTATGGAAGAAAAAAAATTAGATACCATATTAAAACTACTGTGTGAAAATATTTTTATGTACAAATTATACCATCTACATCTAGTACTAGTCAAGCACTCAATTGCTATTGGTAAAAAAAAAAAAAAGTACTCATTTATGTTTATTATTATTTGGATATTGGATCTAGAGGTGGCCATGAGTCTGATTGGCTTGAAAAAATCGGTGGTTTTAGTCTGTCGGTTAACTAGAATCGTAACTGTTCGAACTGTTTAAAAAACCGCCGATTAACCGTTCGAGCTGTCTATGAACCGCTCAAAAAACTGCTCGAATCACTAGTTTGGACCACCCGCTAATCGACCGTTGACAAACCGTTTGTCACCAATCCCCTCGTTGCGGCCGAAACTGGCCCTGCCCGTGACATCTCTAACTTCAACAACAAATATCAAAAAATTTTCAATGTCAGTTTCTTTCAATTGTAATATCTTGGGGTTAATTAACTTTTACCAATAAATTAAAAATTTAGGTAAAGATGAACAAAAGAAATAACGAGATTGCTATCAGATCATTTGATTAGATTAATCAATGAACTGTGATGTGCTAGATTTTAAATAAGTTACTGAGTTTGAATTCTGAAAATGTAATACTCGAATTTAGATTAATCGGCAGCCAGGTTTTGGTTAACCGAAACACTTCCAAAAATATTAAATTAAAAGTTGCAAGAACATCTTGTATTAGAAGTTTGCCTTTTTCCTTTCGCTTTTTTCTTTGTTTTCTTTCGCTTTGTGGGAAATTCCATAATATGGTCCAATTTGAGAATGGTTCTTGGTTACTTTCACGATCTGGGGGATCTCTATGCTGCTGATAAGACCTTAGATTCCCCCACTGTGTCAAAAATACCTATGCCATCAGAGTAATAAGAAGGTTTAAGTCTTAATCAAAATGAACAAAACAGAACAATAATAAAGAAGATGAACCGTAACAATAGTAAATGTAAAAAAAGAAAGTAAAAAATGGGTAGGTAATATAAATACTGGTTGGGTATGATTGTGAATTAAACTCTAGTGTGGGACACCATGCATTTAGACTCTAATCTTTTAAGTCAATACCCAATTTATTTATTTATATGCATGTGTTCGTTATTCAATTATAAATTTCTGATTTTATAATAAAAATAAAAATTATGTACTATCTAAGTTGAGAATTTGATTAATCAATTAGCACCTAGTTCATTTTTATATAATAGCCAGAGGACTTGTTCTTGTTCTCTTCATAATTCCAAGATGTTAAATACAAGCTCACCTGAAATTGCTCAAAAATCCCTTCAAATTAAAGAAGATGACAAGTTCTTCTCTAGGCTTCTTTCCAAAGAAAACTCCATTGCTAATCCTTCATTTAGGGTTTATTATGGAGGAGGTAGTGTTGCAGTTCCATTCATTTGGGAATCACAACCAGGTACTCCTAAATACTCTTTTACTCAAAACACACTTCTTCCTCCATTAACTCCACCTCCTTCTTTCTTCTCTAAATATAATTATTCTAAGAAGAACAAAAGACCTAATTCTTCAATTAGTAATTCAAGATCCAGTAACCCTTTCTCATTCCTTATTTCAAGAATCAAGAAAAACATGTCCACATTTCCTTCTTCTTCACTTGAGCCAACTTCTCCTGCTGCTTCTTGGTCTTCTTCTAATCAGAGAAGCAGGTTTTCGAGTTTCGATTCACGAGCTTTCGATGAAGGAGTAACCATCGATCAATCACCTACATACAATAACAATAGGAAAAGGATGCTTTGTTGCTTGATGGTTAATTAATGGAAATGCTAATTATATAGTTAATTATGGTTAATTAGGCCATATATATGGTCAAGCTTCTTTACTCTCCCTTTAATTAGATTTCTATTGCTCTGTTTTTGTTTTTGGGTTGTCCAATATGGTTCTTCTCTGGTAGCTGTCTTGAATGAACCCTTGAGCTACAAAATTATGTCATTGATATGCAATGTACATGAATGTTATTTATTAGAATATAACACTTGTTACTTTTCTTGGCGTTATATATATATTATTAAGTATGAAATCATACCTAATTTTATTTCAGGATTTGTGATGGCTAGTTATGTATTTTAGTGGTAAACAGTAATATAATTTCATATCCAATTTAGGCATATGTTCATATTGTTCAAATTCACAAATTAAACTGTCTTCTTCAGTCATTGTGAGAAAGAACATTATATTACCGTTTTACTGTTAATAATTTACCTTCTATCTATTATATACGCTGCTGTGTTTTCTTATTCTATTTTTATAACAAAAAGGCTTCAATATTTTCTTTTTTAAATGGCAGTAAATATTATATTTTAAAATTTTAAATTTATATTTTTTAAAATATTAAATGCATGCCATAATTTTTGAATTATTAAGTACATGTCATATTTTAATTACTAATAAATATATGTATATTAATTCTTCTACATATCATAATTTTTGTCCAATGTATATATATATAATTTTGTTTAAATAAAATTACGAATCAATCACAAAATGAATTACATTGATTTCCTTTTTTTTTATTAATATTAAAAAAAAAGTTAAAGGTAAGTAAAGAGTTGATCAAATCTTAATTAGTGGGCCATGAGAGTATTTATGTGTTCTGAAAAAAATATTAAAAAGTATAAGCAGCTATGAGAATTATTCAGACTATAACACATATAGTAAAATAAAAAACACATAAATGTAGAATAGTAAAACCGACATTAATTTAGACATTATGGTGGTGGGTTAATGAAAAAAAATAAGGGTAAAATTGGAAGTTGATTAATGAAAGTACAAATAATAATTAGTAGCAAATGCTCATTCCCTATCTAACCACTGTGTTATTATTAAATGTAAAAGAGGAAGGGCAACTACAGTTTCCTACCATATTCGTTTTATTATTATTATTATTATTATTAATATTATGGGTCTGCAGTACAGGTGGATTAATCAGACTTCATTCACCTACTCCTTATTTAATGACAAACATTTGTTGCATGAATCTATATCTAATTTTATGCGCTTAATTAAACCCATTAATCCGATCTTTTTAAGGCTTCCAGATCTTGATTATCATTAAGCTCTCTAATGGTGAACTACATCTAACATACCTTCCTAAGAAGGTTCTTGTACTCTTTGCTACCCGCATATATTTTGTTTTTATTTTTGTTCCTCAATTATTTATAAAAGATTATACTTTATTATTCAGTGTCCTAAATTTGACAAATAATTGATGAATGAAAATTATATAACAACGGATGATGGTACCAAACATTCAATATTTATCTTCTAATATTATCATTAAAATTGTGGTTGAGAAATAAATGTCATGTTTTCATTTTACAAGGTTGAGTACAAAATGAATAACTGAAGAGTTGGTTTTAATGTTTTAAGATGTAGAAGATAACTGCCATATTTAAAAAATACCATGTCATTTTCAAGTAATTCCGATTTTACAAGGTTAATCGGACAATTTTTGTCAAAAGGAACAACTTTTCAAATAATCTAATACGGATAAAATTTGATTTAAAATTTTCCAAACTAATGATTAGATGTAAACGTGTGTGGCTAAATTGTTTACGTTTTGAGCTGCTTATTTAATTTTCAAATAAGTTTTTACCAAACAGTAACTCGTGAGCAATTCAATTTTTTATAAACCATAAAAAAGAAAAAAAAATTATGAGCAGATAATTTAATACAAATTAATATTTAGACATTAATTACTCGTATATTATAATAGATATGAAATTACAAATTAAAAACATAAAATTTAATACATATTTTAAGTAAAAATAAAATTAAACGAGCTTGAAATTTTAGTTCAAGTTAAACTTGTTTAATTATTGAACCAGCTCATATCAAATCAAAACTTGAACTCTTACCCATATTCTTCTTGCAATTACAAATTCTCACCCTAGAACAGTATAACTTTAACTCAAAACATAAAGAAAAGTCATTCGAGTATAATGTCCCCTAAGATCTATGAGCAAGTCAAATACACGAAAGGGCCCCAAAAGCAGCTGAAATGTAGCGCACCAAAACAACCATCGTACAAACAAAAGATCATCGTTTTTGGTTTTTTTTATGGCTACTAAACCAATCAAAATGCAAAAAACAGACATCAAACGACGGTACAAATTGTTACAGATGTATATTACTTCTTTCTTTTATCCATAAGTTTACAAAATTGTCGGCAGCAATGGTCTGCTGACTCTTACATGTGATTGTGGGCCACTATTTTTAGTGGTATGTTCTAATACTAGTACACAGTTCAAAACCCACAATTTAAATATCAGATAATTTAATATATGTAGAGTTATAATTCACATAACATCTGCCTCTACATCCCTACATACAGGTCAAGCATCAGTCATAAATAAGCTGACGAAGACTGATAGAAACGAGTAATTAAAAAAAAAATTTATGCTTTCTGACCATATTTGGTGACTTCATGGATTGCATGTGCCAAATAATTTACATTTCCTGTCGTAACACCGGCCATACTGCACATATCAGCATATGGTTATTAGAATATATTTCAGATAATTTTTATGGCAATCAATTTTTTGGATTAAAATTTGGGCATTAGCATTACCTCATCCGACCATCCAGTGTCATATACACGTGAAATTCCCTTACTATCTTATCAATCTGTTCAGGGGTTAATCCAGAGAAGCAAAACATACCAACCTGCAGTTTTGCAGAAACTAAATGCTAAAGCTTTCGTGTGTAAGAATCATTTTTGTTTTAGTACATAATATCCGAAGCACAAACCTGATTTGTTATGTGTTCCCAATTGAGGGAAGAACCCAATTCCTTAAGCCCATCCTGAAGTTTAGTCCGCATAGTATGGATGCGATTTGCCATGAACTTGTGTTGAAAATACAATAAAAAGGCACGTCAGATTACCAGAATCATGTATTCTATGGAGAGGAACAGAACAAGGAGGTGATAGGAACTGATAATTGTTACCTCCAACTCTTTGACCCAAAGGGACTTGATTTCTGGATCACTCAAGACAGTTGAGACTAATGAGATGCCATGAACAGGAGGGCTACTATACATTGCCCTCACAATTGTTTGCAGCTGGCTTTTAATTGCAACTGCTTGCTTTGCGTCATTGCAGAGAATACTGATAGAATAAAAGATTGAACAGAAAAAAGTATGATGATTTTGTGCACTGATTAGTCATTACATTAAGCATAAGACAACATTCACTGTCACTTCCATGACTAATAGAAAGAAAATTTGGGTATGAACTCTCTTTACATATGGTGTTTGGATCTTTATCAATTAATATTCATTTTCTTTAATTAATTCATCATTGAATTTGTGTACATAAATTCCCATGTTGGATACCCTAACTGTTAAGTATAGAATTTTCTTATTTTCTGATGAATTAAATTCCTTTTTTGTCAAGTCAAATTTTTATTTATACTGGTTTAGATTTTCATTTGAGAATTCTACTGAATTAAATATGACAAGCATTAGTTCAAGCACAAATATATTTTACAAAACAAAGAAATTTCAAAGAATTCATTTGCCACCTCTAAGTATTGACAATTTTGTAGTACAGATTTATAAAGATGGAATTTGTGCAGCTGCGCAGCTATATTTAAGTCAGTAAAAGTAAATTATGAGATTAAAATGGCAATTTTTGTTTAATGAACCATGAAAATATCGCACAACAATGCATTGAGAGTTAAATGCTTAATGATCATTAATTCTTAATTTTAGCAGCAGCGTGAGCAGTGTCTTCCCAAACCAAATATGCAAGAGCTAGAGAAAAAAAATGGAGACTAGCTTCTAACCTGAGACAACCAACTCGATGACCATATAGTCCCATGTTCTTGGCAAAGGACTGAGCACAACCTATTAAATGCCCATCTTCAAGAAAAATTCGGATGGATTGAGCATCCCTGTCAAGATCTCCACTTGCAAAACCTTGATAAGCCATATCAAAGAAGGGGAAATGATTCTTTACCTGGAAAATAATTGAACACTTAAAATGCTGATCAAGAATTAGTGGAACACAGTAAGTTGAAACATCAGACATCTGGCGCATAATTACCTTGAATTGATATGAAATTTCCCTCCACTGTTCTTCAGTAGGATCAACTCCAGTTGGGTTGTGAGCACAGGGGTGCAGCAGGAAAAAGGAACCATCTGGGGCATTCTACAGAATCCATCAAACAAAGTGAGCAATGAAAAATCAATAAATTTATTTATATATTATAGTTGCAAGATTTTATATATGGCAGCATTGTTGAAGCTTAAAAAAACTGTATTCCAGAACTAAGTACATGACTCCTGCTACCAGACAAATATGCTAGTAAGATTAACATGGATCAATACCAATAAGCAGCATCTATCAACTTCTAAAGCAACTCCTGAATAAATGAAGGTTCCCACAAAGTTGTGTGCAAATGATCAGAAAAATGATAAATCTGCTAGAATACTAAAAAAGCAGAATTACTACATAACGATGGCATATGAGTGATTTAGAAATGTTGTAGGCTGACATACCTTTACATCATTCATAAGATCAGTAAAATTTAAACCCTTCATAGCAGGATGGTAATAGTGAAAAGTACTCCGAGGAACTTGAGCATCTCTCCATATATTATGATGGCTGTAAATCATACAAGACAAAATGTAAAGAACAGAAAGATGGAATTCATAAACTATTTAAAAATGTGTAACACCAATTATATTAATCTGTAGGTAACTATATATTTAGGTTCTTAGGCTTTGCATTTTATTACATCCCCTTGTGATTTTTAATGCACAGGTCTATGAACCATAGCAAAGCACATGAACCTAACATATTCAGAAAAAGAAAGAACTGGAAAGGAAGGATATCCAAAAATACTTACTTAGACCAAGTAGGATCAGGGAAATAAATGAAAGATTGAGGATAAAAACGCTTCTGGAACTCAGCAAAGAGGCGACATGCGCCAGTTCCTGAGAGTGTTTGAACTGCAGCAAACCTCCCTTCTTTTACAACATCTGAATCCTTACCATATACTAATTTGACACTCTCCTCTACCAATTTCGAACTCACTGCAGATGAAATAGACTCCCTGCAAATGCCCCTTCAAACTTTACCATAACATATAATTGAATTTCATTCTACTTAATGTCAGTCATCATTCATTCATTTAAAATTCATTTTAGTTACAGTCAGTCAGTATGATACTCCTAGAAATGTGGAACTTGGCAACTTTTTGAATCATCATTTATCAAATATGCAAAGGTGGATGATTTAAAGCAGGGCTCAACCTCAAGTTTCATTTGCCTAGCAAACATTGACAACTACGGGGCGTTTCTCTATCTAATCTGTGAAGCACACGTTTCGGAAACGTTTCCTATTTTGTTGACATGACCCAGAAACGTATTGGTACAGTGTGTGTAATAAATGTAAGAAATCCTTCATTTATAAATTTGGTGGCTTTTTTAAAGTACAATCCAATTGAAACCCGAATTTTTTGGGCAATACACTAATACTAAATCATAGAATCCATAAACTGAAAAAACATAGGAAAAATCGAAGAAAAGGGAAACTCACAAAAAATCATAACCCGCAACCTTAGCCTCAGCATCTCGAACACATTGAAGAACAACTGGTTTACCCTCATCATCCCTGTAAGCTCCCTAACAAATTACAAATTTAACAACAAAATGTCATTGACTGTATTAAATTATCCAATAAGAAAGCCAAAACAAAGAAGCAATTACTACTAACCACTCCAAGGTTGATCTTGGTGGGGCTGGTATCAGAAAGAAAAGCCTCTGTAACACTGGTAATAGGGTCCTTAGGAGCTGGGCTTATATGGTCCCACCATCGAAGAAGCTTGGAAGAGGTAGAGAAGCATCTTGATGTTCTCATCAACTGAAATCTGTTCCACATTATGAAATTGGTTACAGTTATTATTGCAGTGAATTTTTCTGTTAGGGTATGAAGCAGCCGAGCATAAATCTGTTTTAAAACCAACAACGAAGAGAAAGAAAAGTGTCATCATCTTCTTCGATGTGCCGCTTCTGGTTTTGAAATAGCAATTCGGTGGGCTTGTAGTGGTATAATAAGCTTTCCTTTGGTTCAGTTTTTTACTGGTTTTTTCTTCCTCGCACGCACAGCCTACAGGAAATGGGCGTAGACTGTTTGACTCCGTTTATGTTTTTGAGATGAAATGTGTCACGTCTAGAAGGCAAGCAGTCAATGTCCCGGCCCATACATTCTCATGTCCGTACTGGGCTCTCAAGGTACCTGGTACACGGCCCTAACTCAGAACCCCTCCATTTTGGAAAGAGTATATAGAAAACTTTCAACCACTAAAATTAAAAAAATTAACAAAAGAACCAAATTGAGCAAGATAATGGAAAAACTGAGACTCATTTCCTCCCTAAATAAGTATTTCAATTTTTATTTTTTTTATCCTAAAGTTTTTCATTTCTAGATTATAACAAAATTAAAAAGTGATTTTTCTTTTATACCCTTAAAATATTAATAGGTATTGAACTTTATAAGTTGGACAAACATTTAAGTGAAAGGTATATTCGTCAATCAATAAATAAATTTTATATTTCCAATATAATAACTACCATTTTTATACTTGTTAAAGTGGAAGTTGTGACACTTATTTAAAAATTGAGGGAGTACTTTAGAACTTTTTAGGACAATTTTTTTTTTGTAAAAAAAAATAGTAGAAAAGACTATTTTTTTTACAAGTATACATAGGGTATATGATGAGTATACAAATATTTTCTAGTAGCTACGGATCGACGAAGAATTTCGGCATCCTCATTTTTTGGTGACTTTCTAATGAGACAAAAATTGAAATTTTAGGCTGCAAATCGATGGCAACCGCATGGATTCTGGCCGGATACTATCAGAATCACCTCAATTTTATTGTGATAGCATGAAGCACGACAAATACCAGTGAATGTCACTACAAATCGTAGACAGCTGAAAACCATGTTCTCTAGTGAACCTTCACTGAAAGTCGAAGGATTTCAGTTTGAAACTCGACATAAACTGCTTAGAAGCTCACCAGTAGCTTGTTATTCAAGGGAAATCAACTGTCGATCTATTGTGAATCGGAGAGATTTTCGACCGATAGCGATTAAGAATCACAATTTTTCGAGGGCACTAAGGTTTGCGATTTAACTAGTTTCAAACCATCGTAAGCTGATTCTATGGGTGTCAGAAAACTCTCCAACGTGTGAGTTATTGATCGGCATCATTGGTTCTTTGATCGGCTATAATTGATGGAGATGTGACGTGGAAGAGGTGACAGTACAATTTCTAGTCTTTTTCTTTAAAGTTTTTGTTTTCAATTTTTTTTTTTTTTAAAATGAGGAATAAATGCTATTAAGATTAAAAGTGCTCTTTTTTTTTTTATTTTTGAAACCTATGGTGCTCAAATTTGGCTTTTTGCCCTTTCTAATGGTCTTATTTGCAAAAAATCCCTTTTGGAAAGGGAAAGAAACATAGATAACATTTTGGGATTTTCACATAAATAGCCCCTAAATTGCACTTCATTTTAAAAAATGTTTTAAAAAATTTATTTACCTTATTTTGAAAAGTAATTTTGAATATAGACAATTTTTTATTATAGAAAATTTATAAACATATTTATAACCTATCTATAAAAAAAAAAATGAATATGACCATTTTAAAATTGAAAACTAAAATATGATTATTTTAAGAATAATTTTTTTTATGAACTAAAAATATAATTAGTTGAAATTAATTTTTAAACTAAAAAGATTGAAGGTGGGTTGAAATGCATAAAAATGGTTTATTCGATTGAAAAAGAAAAAAATTGAATGATTTTGGATTTTCTAAATGTAGTGTTATGGTTGTACACAACTGAATTCAAAACCAACTAATTAAATTATTTAAAGTTTTAGGTGACCTAAAAAAATTTACTTTTGACTAATTTGTTTACATGTGGAGCATGGTTAGCTTTTATCCATGACTGACTATTCAAAATTATTATTGGGTGAAACCAAGTGACCAACTCTACTTTACATTAATTTCAAAATAAGACCACGTTACTTTATGAAAGATGTATACATTGACAATAAAAACTAAACAAATTTTGTTCATAAATAAAGGCTGAGGCTAATTCTAGATAATAAAATTTATCACTTGTACATGTAATAGCAATAAGTCGTAGAGACGACTTTGTATTAAAAAAAAAAAAAACACATTTTAAATCAATATAATAAAATTCCACCACTATAAATTGATTTCGTTAAAATTTTAGGTTTTCCTCAAGGCGTTTGTCATAAGATGAGAGCACAAAAATAAAATTATACAACAACCGACAATATGCAAATAAACAATGGAAAACTTACTAACTTATATATTTTTTATTTTGGGCTTAATATATAAAATAAAAATGAAGTCCAAACTTTAGCTAAAAATAGTTGTGCTTCGGTCTATGCCATAGGCGTGTGAAAATAGATAAAAGATATAATTTGATCATATTTTTCTTTTATATAAATATTAAAGTGTAATTTTGTCTAATTTTTTATTATGATATGGAAACAGGTGAATGAGTATTTCTAAATTAAAATTCCAAATATTCTAATTTAGCCGGAAAATTGAAAAAAAATGTTAATAGAGTTTTGTTCTTAATTGTTGGAAAATTTAAAAAATAATTTTTTTATTAAAGTTGGAGCGCATTTTTAAGCTTTTTTTTTTTCTATTATTTAATTTAGACTATCCCATCTGTATTATCATGTATAAATTAAAATAGAGAAAGGCAAGATAATATAATTTATCAAACTATAATAATGTGAAGGTCTAAATTAAAAGATAAAAAGATGAGTATAATTCATTAAACTATAGGGATGAGTTAGTAATCATCCATAAAATATTTAACGAAGAATTTTCTTCAAATTAAACAACGATTATTTGAATATATTAATGATTGAGAAAGCATTTCATTTATTTTTAATGACAAGAAAATAAAAGAAAGCAACGTAATAACGATATAGAATTAATTTAGGAAGGTTGCAGATTAGATTACACATTTTCAAATATTACATATCTCCTATTGCCGTATTAACAACCCTGCAACTCAGACGAACTTCACCTTCATCTCCGGTCAACGGTTTGATATTTCCCATTCTAATCATTGACTTCCCAAAACTTCGCCTAAATTCATTAGGATCATCTCTAAATGTCTCCACAAGTGCATCAGTAGATCCTCCATTAAATAGCTGTTGATCAGAATGAAGAAGTCCTTCTAACTGGGTCAAGGCCGTAAAATAAGCTATATCAAAGTTAGCAGGAGTTGGATCAAACGGCGCTAGATTTGTGTCGTTTCCGACTACTGGACAGTCTTGTTGTCTTAGTTTTGCAAAGTCTGGGTCGATATTAGTTTCGTTGTAGATTCTATTCCTAAAAGCAGCACATTTTGTAAAACCTATGGTATGACCACCTGATAACACAACTAAGTCTTCCTGGTTTAATCCTTGGTTCTGAAAGGCTTGAAGAAGTGCAGGAAGGTCTAAAAATGGCCCTGGAAGATCTTCATTTGCTTTTGTTCTGTTAGCTGTGGTTGAGTCTCTCCTTCCTAGCCTCACTTTCCATGTTGGTCCTCCTAACTGCAAGTTTTTTACATGGACAGTGGAAACATATTTAGCTCCCAACACTTGCATATAGCTAATTTTTCCAACTAGAAGAATTTTCTTTTCTTTGAATATTCAAAGAACTGATAGGGGTTCGGGTTATATATATTCATATTAAAGAAATAGCAACAAGTTTTTGTCATTGTTCCAATGTTTTGATTTATTCAACTTCCTATCCAAATAAAGTATTCTACATGTTTTCAAGAAACAAATTTATATTATTACACAGATGATCTAAAAATGATGTAAACGTATTTAGAATATAAAATTTAGGGTTCTGAGAGTTTAATATACGATCAAAATAATTTCAAGATTAAGCATTAAAAACCTTTTTTATTTTTAGAGTGAGAATTTCAATTCTATTTTTGTTATCTTTCTTATCAGAATCGTAAGTTGGATTATAAAAATTTCACTTTACTTAATATATTATATATAAGTGTAAATTTAACGTATGAAGATTATTTTATATTTAATTTATAATACTGAGTCAAATTCTGTAAATTCTGATCAATTATATATTTATTTTCGTGTCAGATAAAGACAATTGAACGGTAAATTTGAAAAATAAAAACATAAATGGAGAACTCTCCCATACTAATTTTTTTTATTTTTTAAATTTAGATATTTAGGTTGAGTTGATTGAAGAAAAATCGACACTATATTTTGAATTTTATTTTATTATATTTTAAATTGACAAAATATATATATATATAACAAAAATATTTGTAACTAACGGACAAATGATATAAAAGAATGAATAAAATAATTATAAGATGGAATGAAAATATACCGCAACAACAGAATCGCGAGCAGCAACAGCTAAAATGTCAGCGCAGGAAACAACTGGGCCTCCACATGCTTCATCAACTTCTGACTTAATTTTGTCAACAACTTCAAATCCTCTAATGGAATTTTTGTTAGGGAGAGCTTCTTTCTCACTATCAATGGTGGGTGACGGATCTAAAAGAACCGATGCATCACAGCCCTGAATTTATTTCCAACCGAAAAGAAAAACAACACTAAAATAAGAGTGTATAGTATATGATTTACATATATAAAAATGTAGATAGACGCGTATATACTAATTACTTGAACAAAGCAATCATGGAAATGAAGACGTAATAAAGAAGCACCCATTCTTGATTCGTTTTGCACAGCAGCCTCAACTACACGTTTAATAGTTGGTAAAGCATCTGGACACGTATCGTCATAGAAATGAGGACAAAGTTGAGAAGAAGCTGTTGAAGCAGCTCCAAGAACCAATAAAACACATAAGCGGATGCATGTCCATGAACCCATCTTCATTCACAACCTAATTAACAAAATATGGCTAGTTTTGTGTGCTTTTTGGCTTTGGTATTATGTGTATTTATAACAAGATTTGGGCAGAGAAAGGTGATACTTGGATAAGGCAAATGTTTTCATTTGAAAAAAAAAAAAATAAATTATACTGTAGCAACAACTGGGGAGTATTTAGTGTTTGTATATTCTTCAATAAGCAAGTGACACTTCCTTACGTATTCTCTTTTAAAAACTTTTTATACTATGTTTAACACATTTTAACTAAAATATGATAATTATGTCTATCATAAATTATAATTACGTAGTAATTAGTCGTATGCTACAATTATGTCTTATTTATTACCTATTATCCTAGATTTATTATTCTTTTAAACTAAAATTATAGTTAGAAGATTTTATTATTTTAAAATGAAAAAGTTATATTAGTATAAACTAATGTTCGAATTAATTATATTTTTAGCCGAAACTTATTCCAATCGCCATAATTAAATAAATCTTTTAACATAAAAAATCCATAATCTCCTACCACGTAGTCATAGTAAATGTTCAAAAAGCGGAATTGTTTTAATAGTATAAAAAGATAAAGTTAAAAGCGAACTAAATTGATAAAGGAAAGTCACAAGGCGGAATGCAAAATCCTTCTCAAGTCCCTAATTCATTTTATTTTTGTTAGGAGCGAGCAGTCAAAGACAATTCTTATTCTGTCATTTTTTAATTTTCAAAATAAATTAATTCAAGTTCTTCTTTAAATTTGAGTCATCCTTTAGATGCTTATAAGTAGTTTGTAGTTTTTTGATTAAAACACTAATTTTTTTTTTAGTGTTTGGTAAGATAATTTTAGTATTTAAATATCATTTTATCGAATACTAATCCTTTTAGTTTTAGCTTTTAGTTTATAATGTTTCGTTAATAGCTATAGCTATTTAGACAGTTATAATCAATTGATGAAAGAGCATATAAAACATGTATTTTAAGCATTTAACTGGTGGGTTATTTAAAAATTGGGTTAATAATTTTTATTGCATTTTTCAAAATGTGAGCATCCAAAGCTAATTAAGATATGTCATGAAGTTTTCGAGATTGATTTCTATTATTTGATTTATTAGTGGCTTCTTTTATAATTTTAAAAGAATAACAAATCTAATTGCAATAATCAAATTAATTTTATCATTTTGTTATTGAAAAATTTGTTCACTTAAATTAATTTTTTTAATGGACTGAAATTTATTTTAAATGCTTAAAAATTGGTTCAATTTGATTAAAAAAAATGAAATCTTCTTTTTGGATATGATTTTGGACTTTCTGAATGTTATGTTATGGTTGTACACAATTGAGTTTAAAACGAAATTATAAGATTTCAAACCTACTAGTTAAATAATTTAAAAATCTAAATTAACTTTTAGGAGACCTAAAAATATTTTATCCATAAGCGAGTATTAAAAATTATTGAGTGAAACCAAAGTAAAGAAATGTACTTTAAATTATGAAAGATGTGTACATTGAATGTGGTGAAATCCACATGCTTTAAAAAAAAAAAAAAATCTAGGGAAGGGACATGTTATTCAAAGATGTACAGACGACTTTCTATTTTAAAAAGGTCATGATGCAATAGACATTTTAATTTTGTAAACTAAACTGCAATAAATGCAACTTGATTTGTTCAACTTTTAACCAAGGGGCAAATTTAAAAGTTTGTCTTCTAAGATAATAAAATATTTATCCATGTATTTCACATAATATTATTTTTGTTTATTGTGATTCAATAAAATTATATTATTTCATATATTATTTTTGTAATTAGTGATGAAAAATTAAGAAGATGTGTTTTATTTGAATCGTTTATTTATTCTGATTATAAATATATCATTAATTTTGATTGAAATATATAATTATTGGTCAAAAAAGTTAAAAAATTAATCGATTGACCAAACGGATTTTAATTTCTTTTAGTAAATACGTTGTTTCAATAAAAAATAATGTCATATTTATAATGATGATACATAAGTCATTTTAGATAAGACATTTAATTAAAATCTGATACCGAATAAGTTTTTGATAATAAAAATTAACATAAAAAGATAAAATAGTATATTTTTTTTTAAAAAAAATATTGACAAAATAAAATTATTATATAAAATATATGGATAAGCTGTTGAATTTTTGAAAAAAACCGAACATGATCGTTTTTTCTCAATATATGCACTATATAATTTCTCCATATATTAATAGTAGGCGTATTATTGATTGAAAAACATTACATTTCTATTTGTTTAAACAAAAAAAAAGCATTATTTATTGTTAATGACGAGAAAAGAAAGTAATGTAAGAACGACATAGAATTTAATTTAGATAGGCAGCAGAGCAGGTAACATGTTTTCAAAGATTACATATCTGCTACTGCTTTATTAACAACCCTGCAATTCAGGCGAACTTGACCTTCATCTCCGGTCAACGGTTTAATATTTCCCATTCTGATCATCGACTTCCCAAAACGAACGTTAAATTCATTAGGATCATCTCTAAATTTCTTCACAATTGAATCAGTAGAGCCTCCATTAAATAGTTCTTGATCAGTATGAAGAAGTCCTTGTAACTGGGTCAAGGCCGTAAAATAAGCTATATCAAATTTAGCAGGAGTTGGATCAAACGGTGCTAGATTTGTGTCGTTTCCGACTTTTGGACAGTCTTTTTGTCTTAGTTTTGCAAACTCTGGGTCGATGTTAGTTTCATTGTAGATTCTATTCCTAAAAGCACCACATTTTGTAAAACCTATGGTATGGCCACCTGATAACGCAACTAGGTCTTCCCGGTTTAATCCTTGCTTCTTGAAGGCTTGAAGAAGCGCAGGAAGGTCTAAAAATGGCCCTGGAAGGTCTTCTTCTGCTTTCGTTTTGTTAGCTGTAGTTGAGTCTTTCCTTCCTAGCCTCACTTTCCATGCTGGTCCTCCTAGCTGCAAGTTTTAACCATCGACATTCTTGTTAAATATCAATTAATGGAGGAAACATATTAAACTCTCAGCACACGCAAATAGCTAATTTTTCCAATAACAAGAATTTTCTTATCTTTTAATATTCAAAGAATTGAAAGGGGTGCAGGTTATATATTAAATAAATAGCAAAATGTTTTTGTTCTATAATTTTATAATATTCAACTTATACCATATATTAAAATAAAGTATTATACATGATCTCAAAATTGAAAAAAAGAAAAAAGAACAATCGAGTTGTGTACCCATTAATAACGAAATCCAGTATATATTTTGTGTACTAGTCAATGCACTAATAAAGTATTGAAGAACAAAAAAAAAAAAAAAAAAGAATTATCGGATAAATGATATAAATGAATGAATAAAATAATTATAAGATGGAATGAAGAGATACCGCAACAACAGAATCACGAGCAGCAATAGCTAAGATATCAGCGCACGAAACAACGGGGCCTCCACATACTTTATCTACTTCTGATTTAATTTTGTCAACAACTTCAAATCCTCTAATGGAGTTTTTGTTAGGGAGAGCTTCTTTCTCACTATCAATGGTGGGAGAAGGATCTAAAAGAACCGATGCATCACAACCCTGAATTTATTTCCAACCAACAGTAAAAATAAGAGAAAGTATATATGATTTAGGTTTATGTATATACATAGGTAGATGCATATATACTTACTTGAACAAAGCAATCATGGAAGTGAAGACGCAATAAAGAAGCACCCATTCTTGATTCGTTGCGAACAGCTTCCTCAACTACACGTTTAATAGTTGGTAAAGCATTTGGACAATTTTGCTTATAGAAATCAGGAGACAGTTGAAAAGAAGCTGAAGTAGCATCAAGAATGGATAGTCGAGAAGAAACTGTTGAAGCAGCTCCAAGAACGAATAAAACACATAAGCTAATGCATTTCCATGAATCCATCTTTAATGGACTACCTAGTTAGCAAAGAATGGCTAGTTTTATGTGCTTATTGGCTTCGGTATTGTGGGTATTTATAACAAGATTGGGGCAAAGAAAGGTGACACTTGGATAAGGCAAACGTTGATTTTTTTTTTTTAAAAGGATATAGTAGCATCAATTGGGAGTATGTTTGTATATTGTCCCATAAGCAATACTAGTGACACATTCTTGATCTCTGTAAACACTTTTTGTAGTAGTAATTAAACGAATCTTATTATGATATTTTGATTAATCCGTATCATATATATCTATTTGATTATATATAAAGATTAATCCTTTGAAATTGGTCCTAACAATGTTTTATCTAATAAGAGTTTATACGTGTACAATGTACCTATGCATATACAAAATTGTTTTTTGAATTGTTTATTAGGGAAGCGTTGTTGACCCATACTAGATATAGACAAATTTGGATTAGATGGGAATATGAGAAAATTAGGGTACAATTCGGAAGTAATTATTATTATTTTTTCATTTGGGTAAGATTACTCTGCCATGAGACACCACGCAACATCAAGGAAGTCAACCAAAATTATAATCAAAATTAAGATGATAATCTTGAATTTCGGACCATATAAAAATTAGTACAACAAGCCTAATTGTCAGTCAAATTGCAAATGAAAATTACACTCTATCCGTTGGATTTATTTAAAGAAAAATTTAAAATTTGCCTATGAGAAATTTTCATTTAATGAAAGTAAGAATAAGTAAAAGTATTATAATATAAATAGAGGATGAAGTATTTGATAAGATTTAAACGACATATCGGCTGAGCTTGGATTGAAAATGTTTGGGCATGGACTCTTTTAATCATTTTGGAAGAGGTTGCGGATGCTTTTGCAAAACAAAGCAGAATTTTGTTGCATGGTGTATTTGATTATTTCACTTTTGTGTAGTTTTCTGTTTTTGCTGATTGTAATTGTCCCCTTTTCTGGGCTCTCTTCTTAATAAAATGCTCTGATTATAAAAAAAAGAAAAACTGATTTTAAATGTTATTTGAATGTGTTATTATTGCAGCATATCTAGCTTGCTATAATAATAGAAAATAAATCATAATTTATATACCAACCTCGGTTTCTCCATTCAGTTTGGATTTCTACTTTGCATATTGGCGTTATTTGCCATCATAAGAGGAATCTATCTACGAATTTCTTCTTAATCAGACTATCCGTTTCATTTTTATATATTGGATAATAAAAAAATACATAATGGACGGATAGTTATTTTTGTGGGACGGATGGATAGCAAGTAAGTGGATATTCATAATTACAAAACACATTATTTTAAAATACAATATATGTATATATATATATATACTAAAATAGGGTTGAACTAATAATATTTTAATTAAATATTATGTTTATATTTCACTACTATAGAATTATTATTATTATTATTATTATTATTATTATTATTATTATTATTATTATTATTATAGTGTTAAATTAATTTTATACATACTTTCTATTCTATTTAAATTAACTTAAACAACAAAATAATTAACAATTAACTTGTAAACTTGTATGGTTTTGTAATTTGTAAATTTTTTAATGTTTGTGAATTTTATTATTATTATTATTATTATTATTATTATTATTATTATTATTATTATTATTTAATAATTTAAGTTTTTAATTCTATTTTTATTAATTATAATGTTTTAGAATATTATTTTGAAAATGAGAAAAAATGACTGTGGGTACCATTACCCTTGTTGGAGTGGGACGGATAGTGAAGATAGTAATTTTTTTTTACGGGACAAGTAGTTAATACTAAAATATAGGGCGGGTAATAGTGAAATTTATGACACGCTAGAACAAGTATGGAGACAGATAGCAGATCATATATATCTATAGAGAAATAGAAATTATAGATAAATTCAAACAAAATGAATTAAAAAAAATACATGAAATTCTTAAAAAATAACATTATAATAAGTCTTAAATATATTTGATTATCAATATAAAAAAAAAGTCTTAAATAGATTTATGAAAAAATAAATATTCTAAAATTTTTTTTAAATAAATAAAATTAAGTATTTAATTATTGGTGTATATATATTACATTTTTTAAATATAAGAAATTATTAAATACTGTGGGCTACGCAATAAGAATGGTCATATATATGTATAGCAGTAATCAAACTCGAGACTATCAGATTGACAAGCAATGGCAATGGCAATTGTAAGTGTTAAGGCATGGGTTCAATTGACCCATTAAATTTTCATTTCTTTCTTATTTTACTTAGTAAACAACATGTAAATAATGTATAAACAATGCGTAAATAGTGTTTGACCCTATTTTTTTATAGCAGCTCTATATAATATATTTTGATCTAGTTAAATTTGGATTTGGAATTGGTATGACCAACAAATAGCACCCTAATTAGCTTTGTATATTTTTTATATTTTGTATTTAAAATTATATATTTTTATGTAGTTGCGTGGGCTTTTTTTTATTTTGTTCATCGTCAAAAAACATATGAAATGTTAATGATCTCATTCTACCACTATTAATAATAATAATAACTTAACTTAACGAGGGTAAAAAGTGAATTTCAAAACTAAATAATTTATTAAGAAACAAACTAAAGACCATGTTTTCTACTTATGGTGTTATGATATTGACAAGTACGTCCACTAAAATGGTAAATTTAACGAATTCTTTTTGTTTTCCTCCGAAATTCTCCATCACTTCACCTTCCTTTTACTTTATTTTTGCTGTGTTTCATTACCGTCTAATTTGTTGGTGAAAATTTATGTGGAAGACGCAAATGGCTACAATTTTCCAAAGATTAGTAGATATTTAAGTTTAATGGTAATTAGACTACCTAAACCTTGGCTCAGACAAGATCTTCAATGGTAAAGAAAAAAACCTTGCAACCCCATAAACCTCATCCAACACTGCCCATGAATCACCTCACTCTACAAATAGGCAATCAGAAACCACCACTGAACCTGCAACATCGTCCTAGCCCAATAATTTGAGCCAAAAATCCCACTGGTAAACACCTCACCGCACTTTTAAAATTTGGGCGACCCTTCACTTGCCACCTCTAAAAACACTACTCGATCCCACAAAAATAGTTAGTCCCTCTCAATGACATCCCCAAACAGAAGTTTTGAGATCGACAAACCTTTCACCTATGGCGGCTGACACAGTTATGTCCGCTCCACCTCTGCAAAACCGTTCACCTAACCGCCTCTTATCTTCGTCTACCTCTAAAATATAAAAAAATAAAAAAAAACTCGTTTCACATCCTGTTGCTCCTAATTCCCCTTCTTTAGAAGTATCCCCAGAACCACAACAAGATTGGACCTTATCCCTTTTTTAGACCCATCTCCCCACCTCAACCCAAATAACAACTCTTACAACCCAGACTTCTCCTCTCTTAAATCCTTGGGCCTACTGTCTAGAAGCAAAACGACATCCAAGAGAATATTTGAGCTTTTCCTAATCTTTAGACCTTTGAACCTTTTTTAATTAAAGCAAAGAATATTTTTCTGTAATTACACTTACCATATTTAGGTTACAAAAGAATTATTATATAGGCTATTTTAACAGAATAGAAAGATTAAGACAAAATGAATAAAATTTCTCTTTTATGGTATCATTTCAAGATTATTATTTATTTTTATTCGTTTCACCAGCTGTTTTAGAAGATATTTCTATTTGTTGCGGAATTTTTTTAAGAAAAGATGTAAGATTTATTTCATTAAATTAAAATTACTGTATTAACTCAAAAAAATTCAAGTTCGAATAATCTAAAATTACTTTAAAAAGTTTGAATTGACTGAATGAATAAAAATTTCATTTATATAAAAAGATATGAATTATATCTAATTTTTTTATGTATTTTATTATCAATGTAAACTTTTTTTTTTTAAAAAAAAAATTGTGGCCTGCCATTTTACAAGGTTTTGCTCGACATAATTGGTTTGTTTCAAGCCTAATTAGGCTTAAAAAACTCTTCGATCATCACTATTTTGAACCCGCAAAAACCACTAGATGACTTTGATATTCCCGTCAATTGTAAAAGATCATAGTTTCTTTTCCTAATTATCAATATCTGAGAGAAAAAAGCTTAAATTTATTGTCAATATACCCAACATTAAGAACTAAAAAACATATTTAGTTATTTACTAAAACAAAAAGCTACATCTATTTTTACCAAATGTTGTACAAAATGTGAAAAATAATTTAAACGTTTTATTTTATGCATTTTCGATATTAAGTAACTAGAATAAATTTATAAAATTAAAAATCATTGGATTTGATCTAGGAGGACTGTATAAACTGTTTATTCAGTCTATTTAAGATATAAAAAAAGTTATTAATATACCAAATAACAAAACATTATTTAGTTTGTTTAATTTTAATGATCTGTAATGTCTATTAGATAAAAGATCATTAAATTTGATATAGGAGAACCATATAAACTGTTTATTTAATCGATTTGGGATATAATTATAAAGGAGACCACTTACGTACAAGATAAGATTATTTAGTTTATTTAATTTTGATAATCCTAATGTCTATTTGTTAACCCTCCTGCAATTGCAAAGAATTTGGCCTTGGTTTCCTGTCAATGGCTTCATATTCCCATCTTAATCATTGACTTAGCAAAATCAGCAGCGAAAGCATCAACATTTGACGCATAAGTCTTTACAAATTCATCAGTGTGACCACCAATAAAAAGTTGTTGATCGGAATGAAGAAGTCCTTTTTCTGCATCAACATCTTGGAATACGCAGTGTCGAAGGTTCCAGGAGTTGGGTCTAACGGTGCAATATTTTCATCTCCACCAACAAGTGAGCATATTAATTTAAGCCTTCTAGCAAATTTTTGGTATCGATTGTGTTCCTTTGATCGTAAAGTCGGTTCTTAAAATCCAAGCATCGTGTAAACCCAAAAGTATGGGCACGAGCTCTGTTTCGTCAAAACCATGCTTATGTAAGTTATTATAAGTGTAGGAAGGTCATGAATCCCTGATGGTAATTCAATATTAGCCTGTGTCAAGTTTGCTGAAGTTGAGTCTTTTCTTCCCAGTTGCACTGTCCACGTTGGTCCTCCAAGCTGCACATTTTCATTTTCTATACATTAAGCATGCAGAATTTTATTAAATTTTTAGTTAAATTATCAAGATTTATTAAAATAATCTTTTCCTAAGGAAAAAAGCCTAGTCCCTGAAGAATAGAAGCAGTGCAGTGTAGTATCACTATAATTTGTATATAAATTTGAAACATCCTACGCCTCAAAAAATTGATTTCAATTATTTGTTAGCCACTAAATTTTAGATAATAACTCCATTATTTTTATAATCCAATAGTAAAATTATTTTTAAATTTAATGACATTAGAATTTGGAACTCATTATATTCATAAAAAATTAATATAATTACATGTAAAGTCTCTAATCTCACCACTACACTAAATGAAAAATAATTTAACTACTGTCAAATAATGTTCTTCCATTGAGGTTTGATTCTTTTGTCATGAAATTTTTATTTTATGTTTAGATTTCTATCTAAAGAAATATTAATTTGTGGTTCATAAATATTACAAAGTGCAGCGAGTGTATAAATATTATAACTCAATGAATGCCATTAAAAGTTTAGGTATGAATTTTATATAGTATTGTTAAAATAATAAAATAAATATAGTTTTTTAAATATCCAAAAAATATATATTAAAAACATAAAATTTTCAGGATACACTTATGCACACTTAGCAGCATATCCATGCTTGCCTTATTGATGAACAATGAAATTAAATTTGATAAAAATAAAAAAAAAATTAAAGAAACTAATACTCCGAATTCACTTTCCTGCAATTCAATCGAATTTGACCTTGATTTCCAGTAAGTAGCTTTATATTCCCCATCTTAACCATAGACCTAGCAAAATCTTTTGAGAAAGCTTCAGCGTTTGAGCTGTAAGCCTTTACTAGTCCATCAGTTGAGCCACCAACAAAAAGCTGTTGATCAGAATGTAGTAGTCCTCTTTTCTTTATCAAGTTAGTGAAAAACGCAGTGTCAAAACGGGCAGGTGATGGGTCTAGCGGTGCAAGATTTGAGTCTCCACCAACTTGTGGACATGTTAATCTACGCTCTCTTGCGAATTTGGGGTCGATAGTATTAGTTTCTTTGTAGATTCGGTTCTTGAAGACACCACAATGTGCAAACCCTATCGTATGGCCGCCGGAGAGAGCAACAAGGTCTTTTTCATTAAGTCCATGCTTTCTGAAGTTACTAATCAGTGCAGAAAGGTCCATAAATGGTGATGGTATGTCAGCATTAGCTCGCGTCCTGCTTGCCGTAGTTGAGTCTCTTCTTCCCAGTTGCACGGTCCAAGTTGGTCCTCCTAGCTGTACAAACAAAATGTGGTTTGGAAGAATTAAATTCAAAATCTCCATTTCTCATAAAGATGAGAAAACTATCCATGTATCCTAGAGGATGACTGTATTAGTCTCAGAGTTTGCTTTATACCAAGAGCAGGGATTAAACCCCTAACTTTTGATTAAAGGACAAAGACGTTCAATCATCTATGTCAACATTTGAGGTTATCCATTTAATTTTAAGTATCACATAATGATAATAATGAGAAGTTTAAAGAAATTACCGCAACTACAGAATCACGAGCAGCTACAGTTAAAATATCAGCACAAGAGACTACAGGACGGCCACATATTTTATCCACTTCTTGTTTAATTTGATCAATAACTTCAAATCCTCTAGCAGAATTGTTATTAGGAAGTGCAGTTTTTTCACTATCAATTGTTGGCGAAGGATCCAACAAAATTGAGGCATCACAACCCTACATTAATAAACATATAGTATTATAATAATTAGTAATGTATAAATTTAAACCAAGAAAAATTTGAAAAATGAAAATTTATATTTAATATTTACATTAACAAAGCAGTCATGAAAATGGAGACGTAATATAGAAGCGCCCATACGACGTTCCTTGTAAACGGCAGCTTCAATGAGTCGTTTAATAGTTGGTAAAGCTTTAGGGCAGACTTTGTCATAGTAATATGGGGAGAGGGAGTAAGAGGAAGAAGAAGCTATAGTAACAAAAGTATGAAATATCAACAAAATTATTGCATAAATGGAGAAAAAGCTTCGAAAAGCCATTGTTGCCTCGTAGTTATTAGTGTAGTATTTGAATGATGTAATTTTTTGATTTATAGCAGAGAGTGGATTGCTATTGATATTTATAGATGGAGAAAGAGTTGACTTAGACAATAGTATCATAATGCAAGAAACCGTGTTTGGACTTTGTCACCTCATCATATAATATAGATTGCAAAAGTTTATTGTTTGATTTGGTCATGTATAATTGTATTATTGTATATGTTAGCTGTAGATTGTTTTATTTACCACACAAGGTATCTTATAGTAATTAAATTTATTATTTGTGTGCATATATTACTCATAAATTCACTGAATATGTGTTGATAGTATGATCGATAAGAATCGAACTCGAGACTTTCATAAGTAGGAGTGATCAATGAACCACACTGATCGGCAAATGATAAGTTTTTCATGTCCAACTTGTAAATACAAATCTTAATTTGTTATTCAAGAAAAATGAATTTGTAATATGACTAATGATAATAATTGATAATTGATTTGAGAAATGGTTTCTAGGACCCTGATTTTCAACAATATTATAGTTTTTTTTTTAGGATAAAAAACTCAGTAAGCATTTATTAATCATTCAACAATATTATAGTTGTCTAAGGAGATAATTTTTCGTTCTAATTTTGATTTTAAATGAATGCTACTAACATATTTTTAGAAAAAATATTAACTAATTTACTTATGAAAAAAATAAGTATATATGGTCAGATAATACTATGAATAAGTATTAATTATAGATACATAACATAAAGGATGGTGATAAAAATGAAAAATTCATTTTCCAATCTTGAATGGAGGTTTGGATATCTACATTTTTTACTTATGAAAAAGTCGATAAATTAATTAAAAACACAAAAAAAAAAATTAAAAATTTAGCTGGCAACTTGATGACACTAACATACAAAACAAAAAGTTTGACATATTCCATAAAAATTTAAAAAGATGAACTTTGTATAAGTCCAGTTATGCAATTCATGCATAGTAGTAAAACAACTGCTGCATAGATTTATTACACATTGGAGCAGTTCAACAAATCGAATTATGAATACATTTCCAAAACATTGAATCAGAATAGAATAGTTCCTAAACCTATTTCATATATTATCCAAATTAATATGGTCAAACACTCAACATATATTAATAATAACCAACATTCTTTATGTCCAAAAATTAACAATTGACATATCGTGATTATATGGCCATTCAGATGGTAATGGGTCGACTAATTTTGAATTCTCCCATTATTCATCTCATTTTTATCAATTTGGTAGTGAAAATTACTATTATTATTATTATTTTGTGATAATTAAGGTTTTTAGGTCTATTTTAATTATTTTATTAATTATAATAGTTCATCAAATTATTTTGAAAAATAAATATAACATGCAAATATTCATTACTCATTGTGGAATGAAACGGAACTAATAATTAAACTTGTACTTTTATTTTAAGACTAAATAATGACGTAATAATTTGAAATAGAATTGATAAAATTGTCATTTCAAAAATATTCAACTCCTGTTATGGACGGAATGATATTTTAATATCACGATTTCAAAAGATAGGGACTAAATAACTATTGTTACGTTACTTAACGATTAATTCAATAATTCCTTTTCCTGCATTATATTTCAAATTACACTTTAGCTCACTTTTTTATTATGTTTAGAAGATTTCTTATTCTTCTTTTTCATCTATCCCGTCACATTCATTGCAACCGCAATCACTTTAACCAGTGCCTGACGAAAAAACCAAGTACCGACAAAGCCCAAAATAGCCCCTTATTTGCTGCCTGAATAGCCAACACCACCAGTGATGAAAGCACAGAAAACAACCCGTCAACAAAAATTTCGTTCACCTTTTTTGCCTTGATCCATTGACTTTTTGGTAATAATATTAAGGGGTAATTACTATTGGGTCCCTGAGGTTTGGCCTAATAGACTCGTTGGTCCCTCTATTTCTAAAATTGTATCAAATAGTCCCTAACTTTTGGAAATTGTACTCTGAGGTCCTTTGACCGTTAGTCAACGGTTAAA
>CANUEY010006781.1:0-13269 GCA_948099555.1 Croton setiger | reverse complement strand
TATATGTTTTTCCTCGTTTTTGGTGTACTTTTATTTTTTTATTTTTTCTGATCTAAATCTCTACTTCATTGCAGAATTCGTTGCTCTTAATAAGTTTCTTGTAAAGGTTTGTGCTTCTATCATCAAATTTTCCTTTTGTTTCCTTTAGAGAGAGAAAAAAAGAAATTTGAAATATGTAGCGCACACCAGTCTTTTGTTTTCCTTTTCTCTGATTATGTTAGAGTCTCATTGTTTTGTAGAGTTTCAGTAATGCTAGTTATATTATATACTCGGGTTGGTTTGTGTATTTATTCACTGCATCCATAGAGATGGATATTGAACCAACAGCCATAGGTCTTCAACCTTCTTATGAACATAGCCAAATTCATTATCTAGTGACTAGTCCACTTTTCTGCTATTCCATTTGTACTTTTATTTCTATCTTGTTATTTTATATGCTTATTTGGAAATTTGTATTGAACCATATGGTATTAACAACACTGGTATTTCCTCATCAACCAGTACTTAATGTTATACATTTAGGTGAATGAACTGATTTTGTGGAACTCCCTCCTTATCAACTTAGTTTGTATTTTTAAGATCAGACGGGACAGGTAGTGAGTATAATGAAATCAATGAGTTCGTCATAAGCTGCGGAGGTGGCTAAACTATAGGAAAAGATGCTAAACTAGAAAAATAATATTACCTTTATCTAGGGATATTCCTCAATATAACCCTATCATTTTGGAAATAGCAGGAACTTACAGTCATTCCCTTGTCAACCTAAACCCCCATGATGTCATCTTTGACGTTGCCCATCATTGCAAACCAATTACTGCAAACCACCTCACAACCAACAACTTTAAAGCCCTTCCTCACCACCTGCTCCATTCATTAGAAAATAGAAATCTACCAAGTCCATGCTTTAGATGTTAGAGATAAGCAGTAATGCAAAATCAAATACAAAAAGTCATAAATATAAATGGAGTATTTCTAGTAATCGAATAGAAGATGAAATGGAAATGTAGATGCTGAAGAAATGACTCTTTCTGCACATGGATTTGAAGGTAGCCAAGAACAAGAACATACAGAATCAGAGTGTACCGAAAAAGGAAGTTAGTAATACCAATTGACATAGGCATTACCATTACTTTTAGTTGATAGAAAAGTGGCATCGGAGTTGAAACTCACTTTGATAAATGTTGCCCCATTGACAGTTGAGGTGGGTGCTTGAAGAATCAACTTACAGCTACCACTTATGGCAATTTAATTGGAAGATGAAGTTATGAATCTTTTGCTTTGATATCATGGTATTGGACTTTGTTGGGATTTCATGTGGTTTTAGAAGTGAATTTGTTCATGAGTTTCATCCTGAACTCGTTGGCTTTGAAGTTTTAAATTTGAACTATCTCCTTTCTTTTCAGTGGAAAACTCGTCACACTTCAAGATCTCAGGGACATAGAGTGAATTTATTTGCTCAAAAAGACAAGGAGGACTTCCAAACTCTTCTATTCAGTGTTCTTAGTATCTAACTCAAAAAAGTTACATGGAAACAAGAACATCCAATCCATTCCAATACTATCAAAATTTACAAACTCTTTTGACCAAGTATTATACTGTTTTTGAGAAACAAAACAACTACCAGCATTAGAAATTAAAAGCCATAAGCCCTCCATTATTGATTTTCCTACAAGAAAGCACTTGAGACATAAGCATTTAGTACATATTGGTATCCGCATTTTGAAAAAGCAATGGAAAGTGCACCGACCAAAACAAATTTAGTTTTAGTTGAATCTCTTTGCGGATGGTACGAAAACTGCTGCTATTCACTTCTTCTCCCACCAATCATTTGTAAAGTGATATGCAGGAGTCTTTTTTAAATTAATTGTTATGTGCCTTTTGGATTGACCAGTGAACCAGCCACATTTCAAGCCCTAATGAACGATATCTTTGAATCTCAACGAAGAGACTTTGTTCTAGTTTCTTTGATGGCATTTTCATCTATGTAAAACCTGGTCAGGTGATCTTAAGCACCTGGAAATGGGGTCTGAAATCCCTTCAATCCCGACAATTATATGCCAAACTCTTTAAGTGTTCTTTCAGGAAGATTGAGATTGAATACTTGGGAACCTAATATTAGGGACGGGGTTGGAAATTTCTCGTTTATGGTTTGGCTACTGAATTCATATAGTCAATGCTGAACTTCCATGTTCAACCTTCTTTTTCACTAGTAGAACATGTGATGAGTGAGGCTGATTGGGTTTGTATATGAGATAGTGGTAACTTTCATTTGCTAAATTTTCAATTTTAGCTTTTTCAAATGTTGGTATGTGTAGGTTTTAATATTACTTGGTTGAGCATTTGGTTGCAAGGCAACAAGGTTATTATGCATCACTGAATTCATGTAGTCAATGATTTCCAAGTGTTCTTTGTGGAGCTTGATATCTGATACTGGGGAATCTAATATTAGACAAGGGGTTGGATATTTATCTTTTATTTTTTGGTCATAATTTCCGTGTCTCACCTTTCTTTTTCACTAGTAGAGTAGGTGATGGATAAGGGCTGGGAATGGTTTTGTATACGATATAAGTGGTAGTAACAGTTCATTTACTAAATTTTCAATTTTAGCTTTTTCAAATATAGGTTTTAACTACTTGATTGAGCATTTGCTTGCAAGGCAATTTGGTGATAAGATGAATTGAGCATTTGGTTGCAAGGTTGGTCATTGTGCGTCTAACTAGGAGGAGCCCAAAAGTTGCTATTGTAATGTATCAGTAACAGTTCTACATGTCTTTGTCATTGAATTGGACTGGTTGGTACCATATATTTTCTCAATTGAATGCTTAGAATACAAAATAATGAGGCTTTGAAAATCTTTTCATCTCTTCCCCACTGTCCTCTCTTTAACGTAGCATTTCTAGTAATTCCCTGGTGCATTGAGTGTTTCTTACTCCGCAGAAAAGATATAGTGGACCTGTCAGAATCAAAGAGGAATTTATTAAAACTTTTTATCCAATGCACACCCAATCTGGCATCAAACCTACCATTTGAACTGCTGATGGCAGTGACGTGAAAACAGCCTTCTCTAATCAGCTGCCTTAATTTCAACTGGATGAGTTCTTATCTGTTTTAGCCTCAAATCTTCTAGCAACATTTTATCTATAATACTATGTATACTGCTATATCAGTTAAAATCTCCAATTCCCTGTTTCATGAACTCGAAGAATTCTGATGATTCAAGCACCTTTTTGCCATCTAACCATTTGCGACTAAAGTCTTTTAATTTCTCTAAGATAGCATTATTTCTGCTGGAACTCTCTCTGACTCCATCCTTCAAATCCTTTAATTCTATGACATTTCTTGCAAGTTCTTGATCTGCTCTCCTAGCTGACCATCTCTGCACTGTCTTTTGTTGATTTAGTCATATTTCTGATTGTAGAGGAAGAGGTTTTCTGGCGATCTACAACTTGAAATAGGCCCCAATTGAGAAATTAGTCTTTCCAAGAAAAGAGAGGAATTTTGTAGAACAAGATGATGACTGCTATGGCTACCCTAGTGGGCAAGCTCTGATGCCAAATGTTTTTGTATAAGCCGAACATGAAAGAACTATTAAAGGGAGAAACAGAATATTAGAGAGAGAAAGTACTTGAGTAAGGTTTATGACGGTGCTTGATAGATCCTAGAATTATTTACAAAGAAATGAGTGTTGGCTCTGATAAGAACACAACTGTTTCTATAATAGAATTTCTAAGTTGCTATAACTTGTCTGGCAAACTTTTCTGCAATATTCAATTAATCCCGTTGCATTAACTTCCCTACCTTTTACTTGTCAATAGCTATTTTATGCCTATATTTTCTTTTTAATATGTGACTGAAACAACAGGAATCTCCAGTTTTAAGTCAACAGAAATAGAATAGAGCATTTGCATTTCAATTTTAGCAATGGAAGGGAAGTAATTGCAGTGGGTTAGCTTATCTCATAAAACATAGATTCCAGGCTAACTTTGATGAGACAGAAGTTAATTTCTTGCTTGGAGCTGTACAAGGCTATAATTAAAATAGTGCTTAGCATCTCCTTAGGAAATATACTGATACTGTTAAATAGAATTTAATGAAGAACAAAGTGGTATTTCATGAATCCAGTATATTGTGGCAGTAAAAAATATGGGGGTAACTTCATTAGCAAGCATGACTTGCTGGTGAATTATTGGTGAAAATCATGCTCATGATGTCCTGCATATTTCTAGAGTATCATTCATGGGTCAGTGGCTCCTACCTTATAGTAGTAATGCCTTGAGATCTTTTAAATGCAAAGTCATCTATTGAGCAGAAAACCCATACCTGTTTTTTTCTTTGCTTTAGGCTGACTTATTTCTGATTTATTATCAATGCAAAATGAAGCATATCTTTAAGATTTTGCAACATTCTATTTGACTTTTCTATTCTTTTGATATATCTGCAGGTCCAACATGCCTTCTCAGATCTAGAGAGGTAAGTTAGTATCTTGTTGCACTGGAAATTAGTTTTATCTCCAAGCTTGTAAGAATGCTGTAGCATGATATAAGTTTTGCTTAGAAGATCCCTCTGGCCTTTGAACCCTTTATTCTCAGTTTTATATGTCCACTAAATAAATTCTCTTCGTTATTCATTAAAAAGGGGGAAAATGAATTCTTGCTTTGTGAAGACATGCATATCAACCTGGATATTTTGATTCTCTCTCATTTTTTGTTTATTGATGATAATAAAAATTTATGGTTAGACACCAATTCTGCTGGTAGTAAATAATTATATCTGGTTCTTTGTTACCCTATCATGATTACCTTTTGGTCTTGATGTATGCATTACGTTTAGCTCCTGGTAATTCATTAGTTTCAATTTTTTGAATATTTTAATTCTATAAAATGCATGCATGTGTAAATCTTTTATCTAATTGACACATTGTCCTTTATGCTTGACATGAACATGTGGCTGTACCTAAATACTCTCAATATTGACTTGGTGCATTGCAGGGGACGTGGGTTTCTTATTCCTGATGATGTATATGAGGTAGTTTATGAAGAAACAGCCTCTATGCTGTAACCAAATCAATAATGACAGTTTTTTGCTGATGTAGCTTTTAATATTGTTTTATTATAATCTCTTTTCCTTCTGCATATTTCAAGTCAAGAGGAAGTGGGTGTCCTTTGGTTATCCCAACTCCTATTATTCATCATCTACTACTTACTACTGAAGCTTGGTTGCAGGGGTTGGTGAAAATTGGTTTCTCACTAGACTCTCCAGCTTTTTACACGGTCTGTGAGGTAAGGTATTACTTATAAATTACGATTGAAATCATATACAAATTACTTTTGGTAGAACTAGTCATTCTTTCAAGATATTGCACACGGATTATTCAATGTCTTCTATTAGATCCAACCCAAACTCTCTGCTTGTTTTCTGTACTGTAACTATCAAATTTACTGTTGTTGAATTCTTAATTTCTTGTTGATGATTCTGAGAACACTGCTTTTTTTTTTTTTTTTTTTTTTTTTTTTAAAAAAAGAAGCTATAAATGGTTATATTATTGAACACTTATGTTTGTTGTTCAGAGCTTTGATGAGAAGAAGAACGGAAGATTCCGTTTAGATGACTTCATTTCTATCTGTATCTTTGTACAATCTGCTAGGTACGTTCTCATAGATCCATTCACCAGGATTAAGATTCCGCAACACTATTGCAGTACAGTATGAACAATGATGTTTGTTGCAGGAATCTTTTTAATTCATTCGATACAGCTAAGCAAGGCAGAGTTACTCTTGATCTCAACCAATTTGTTTACTGCAGTAAGTGTAAATTGATAGAACGATAAAGCAGTGAATGAAAGTTTTACCATTGCCATTCTTTTAATGTTAACTGTTACATGCAGCCGCCAATTGTAGAATATGAAACCAACACTGTAACTTGGACGTTGCTCAGTCTCTCAATGTTGATATAAATAATGAGGTATGTCTGTATAGTGTATAAAAATTGGAAAATGATAACTGACATTCATATTTGTTATCAAGGTGTTATTCTTTGGAGGTTATTTTGTTTTCACTGAACTATAAATGTTATTTATTTTATGTAACATTGGAACCAACTACAGTCTTTACACTTGTTACCAGTAAATCAAGTTATTCATATATTTACACTTTTCTTTTATTTTAATTTAGTTTACTATTAGCCATATCATATGACACTTTTTTTTATTCTTAACACTGCATGCTATTCCCTTGATTCGATTTACATAGAGAAATGGAGAAAAATAGTAAATTTTAAGGCTAATATTGTCAAAATTTTCTATTTTACCCCTTGACTTGGGGAGATTAATGGAAAAATGTGAAGATAGATGTGGTTTGGGAAGCAAAAACTGGAGAGAATTCTGAATTTACATAAATTTTGAATTAAGAATTTGCATATAATTTGATATTTATAGATTCATCCACAAGTCCCATAAATAATGCTTTAACACCATCTATCTATATATCTATCTATAAAATATATAATAGTTGAGGTTTTTTGTGCTTATGTGGCACAATTAGATTATCATTTTTGCTTGTGTCAACCTAAGAAGAGATAGTTGATTTTCAAATTATTTTTGGTATTCTAACCTGAGAACTATCCTTTGTATATTTATTATCTTTTGTATATTTAATATCTAATTAATTATTATCATGGTCATTATTCATCTTAATTAGGAATTAAATGTTTCTTTTTGTAATTAATTCGTGTGGAATTTTAAGAGTTAATCTTCTTTCACTATAAATTTTTGGTTTTAGCAATATATATATATATGTGTGTGTGAAAGTGTTAATAATATTCTCTACGTCCCTTTATCTAGCATCATTTTCTTACCGCTCAACACTATTTTCTTTTATTTATATTTCAACACTATCTTCTTTTATTTATATTTGTTCTCATAGTTTAGGGACGTTCTCTGGTAATGCATACATCATTGGATGGATCAAAAGCCATTAATAAAAATTCTTTCTTCCAAATTTTAAGTTAATTACTTTTATTATTGTCAAATTGATGAAGCCAATCTAGTTGATGAAAACTCTATACAATGTTTTCACAAGAAAAACCTAACCCAAAAACCTTCAAATCTCCTTTTGAAGCGATAAGATATTGTTACACTAGAACTTGCCATTATGACTTTCGTCCTCAATCTTTTGTAACCCATCTCCGGCCTCTAATCTGATACCTGCCATAGTTTTGGTCGCTGCTGCTTTCTCTCCCACTCTCTCCACTCGTATATCCTGATTTACGGCGGTGCTTCTTTCCCTTCGCTACCCACTGTCATTGACAATTTGAAAATAACTAGATGATAATTTTGTCATTTTGAAAAATTTTAATCAAAATCGTTGATTTTTTCAATTGACTAACGCCGTTTCTGGATGGAAGGATCTTATAGTATAATTTTTTAAATCTGAGAGATTCGATAATACAATTTTTAAAATAGAAAGACTCTAAAATATAATATACAAAATCTCAGGGACCTATAAATAATTATCTCTTATATATAATAATAGTATATATATTATCTGTCGTCATGCTCTGTACTGAGCCAAGAGAGCATGCAGCAGCTGCTCTGAGTAGGGCATCCACAAAAACACTGTAACTAGGCAAATTGTGACTGGTGATGTCCTGCAAATTCTTCCCCGTCCGCTATCTAAAAAAAAGTAAATATTACTAAAATACCTTAAAACTAAAACAAATTATAAATTGAACGGGAGGAGCTACATACTTCCGTGCATAGGGACATCCGTGAAAAACCACAACATTGCTTCTCGGAGAATGTTGAGCGAAGAGTCGCGATCCTCTCCCAAGCTCACACCTGTGTACCAACCAATCAGTAATCCATTTAAATAAATACATAACATTTTTAAAATAAAAGAAAACCCTTAAATTAAAAATTTACCTATAGCAAGAGCAGACACCCTCCAATGTACTCATATCCAGTCGCTGCCAGGTACAAGTTGTGATAGAGATAAGCTAGGATGGCACTGTCTTCGAGTATGGGCACCAATATCAGGGACGTGCTGTTCTTCGAGGAATCGCAGAATAAGAATCCTCCCATCAGGCACAGCACGTAGCATCGAGCACACTGCTAGTAAACATGCTTCGACGGGCCGTCATCCGCAGGCGTTATCAATTGCCCGCTGACGTAGCGAAACATGATCCTGCTCCCCTTAACATCAGCTTCAGCAGGTGCGAATTCGAAGAAGTTGATGAAGTGCTGACGCCATTCGATTGCGGGCCTCTAAAATCGGCTGCTAACGGGCCGTCCGTCGATAGGAAGTCCTATCAGGACCTCCACGTCCTGCAGCGTAATGGTCGTCTCCCCAAATGGCAGGTGGAATGTATACATCTCCAGTCGCCATTGCTCTACCAGAGCTGAAAGTAGGGCCAGTCGTAATAAATAGACCCTATCCTCCGACTGCCCCAAAGCCGAGCTTGTCGATGTACTCGAGCGTCCGGGGATGCTCCGCATTCAGCTGCCGCCATATCTGCATGTCCGCTCGTCTAATCTTCAGCGAACTATCGTATCTCTTTTCACCTCAAAAGACGTGGATCGATCTATGTTCCCGCTGAAGAAACAATAGATCACCGCTGACGGACCCCTGATCGAACACGCGCAGTGAACTCGATGATTCTACTCGCTCTATCTTGCAACCCGTATGTGCAAATATTTTCTTAATTATTTTTTAATTCCTATTCTTTTATGTTTATATTAACATTTAATTTTTAAAAACGTTCTCTAAAATAATATACTTTCTATTTATATTCTAAACCCTAATACAATAGCACGTTAATTAATTTCACATATACACTCTAACATAAACATACTTTTATTTATACAATAATTTTCGCATTTAATTTTTTTTCCGTAACTAAGAACCCTAAATTTTATCACAAATATAACACATACAAATCATAAACCCTACAAACTATCTAAAATTTTATTCTAATCATATATATTATTATCATTCAATATTATTACTAAAAATAGCAATTCATTTTAAAACTAACTACGTATCGCACAAAAAATATGCAAATATTAAAAAAAATTAAATTAAAAAACACACATTTTTGTCACAAATAATACAAGTACCCACTTGTTTCGCCGAAAACTTTGAACACTTTTATCTAGCCGCTGCAAACGTCCGAAATTTTACTGTTTTAACTGAATTGTGAAAGAGAAATGAAAAAAATGAAGCTTTTACATCTGAAGAGTGTTCGCATATTTGGTATGCGAACTCTTTTCAAAATTTGAATTGGGCTCGCATGCTGGTTATGCGAACTTACAGTGCGCGCCACGTGGCTTTTTCTGATTCGTTCGCTCTTAAATTCACGCATTTATCTCTCATTAACTTAATTACTGCTATAAGTTCGCATACTGAGTATACGAACTTACCTAAAAAAATAAAAATTAATATATTCACATACTGTGTTTGCTAAGTATTGGAATTTGCAAACGTAGGATGGAAACACCCTATTTTTCGTCCACATTTAAATTTTTAACCACCTTTTAGTATTTGAGTCTAACAATTAACCTCCTTGCATTTCTCACCAACCATCTCACTCCTCCTTCTAAAATTTTCCAACCTTTAATGATACTCCTCCAACCCCAAGATGCTTTGGGTAGGAACTTTGCCGAGAAGAAATGGGTATTTGGAAAATATTTCCCTTTAATTATTCGGGCAAAAGGGAGTTAGGGAACCACAGGATTAGGTAGCAATGCTAGGTTTAAGGCCTCCCAATCTCGAAAACCTAAACCACACCATTTCTTTTGTAAGCAACAATTCTTCCACCTTCTCTCTGTTGAATATCAGAAATAGGATTTAAAGATGACGAATAGAATAGGTTTTTTATTGATTTCTATCGTTTTTTATTTGTGCTCTTGTACAGTTTATATACTAGTTCTTATAATCTATTACAATAATTGATTCAATCTTTATTGATTTGCTTACAATCTCTATTGATTTAATTTCCTGATTTGCTTGTTATAATTTCTGATTTGTTTTCCTTTCTCATGCAGGTTCTGATTTTTTTCCCTAGAAATCTTTGTTTATACTCCCCCTTAAGCTGAGTTGTTGGATTTCCGACACCCAGCTTGCCAAGAATTTCATTGAACTCTCTAGTTGCTACTGCTTTAGTTAGTATATCTGCCAACTGTTCTTCTGATCGAATGTGGGGTAGACAAACAATCCCGGTTTCGATTTTTTCCTTTATGAAGTGTCGATCGACCTCAACATGTTTCGTTCGGTCATGTTGAACCGGATTCTCTGATATGCTTATAGCTGCCCTGTTGTCACACATTAATTTACTCGTGGTTGTCTCAAAGCCAATTTCTCTTAGTAATTTTTTAAGCCAAAGAACTTCAGTGAGTTCCCTGACGATTCCTCGGAATTCGGCTTCAGCACTTGAAAGTGCAGCCTGTTGTCGTTCAGTTTGGATCATTACTAAAAAGTGGTGACAAAACATTTTTGTGATGCGGTGCCGAAACTAGTTGATCTTAAAAAATAATTTTGAGTCGCCACCCGATTTCGGGACACAAAATTTTTGAAAATGACTCTGTTTTTATTTTAAAAGGCACTGGTCAAAAATCAGAGATCGGGTAAGGGGGTAAGGTACGACGGTTTAAGTTTTACTTAAACTGCCGCCCGGTTAAACCGGCCTCTTGGTTTATTTTTCTTTCCAAAATTTAAGTTTTAAATAAAATGCAGTTGCGTGATTAAGTCTAGCGATGTTCCTAATTGGCGATAATCGGTCATTTGCAAAAAACAATTCAAACATTGAAAACGGTAAATTTGCGGAAATTAAAGTGCGGGAAAATAAAACCTAAAACTAATTACAAACCGAATACCTATTAATTACATTCTACCCGTAAAAACCCCAAATTAAATCCAAACTCCCAAAATAAGAAAATTAAAGCCAGTATGGAAAATTACGAAAAAGTACCTGAAAATTAAACAAATTACAAAAAGGTCCCTAGGTAGAGAAGATTACCTTCTTGGATCTCGGACAACTAAATATCACGAAACATCACACAAAATGAGTAAAGCATGTCATTTGAGCAATTAAATGCAAAAGATGTAAAATTACATTTTGGTACCCCATATTTTGCAAAATTACCAAATTGCCCCCAAATCAAGGAAAAAAATTACCAAATTATCATAAAATATGTCAATCATTTCGAATAATTCTCAAATCATGCGGACTTAACATCTTGGAGGCAATTTATGTAAAATTACATTTTAGCCCCTTGTTATTGCCATATTGACAATTCTGCCCTTATTTTCTTTTTCTAACATTTTTCATGCTTTTTCTCAAAAATCTTCTCTAAGTACAATTCAATTACACAAAACAAGCAAAATATGTTAGGTGGCTCACATACTTTGGCAAATTGCAATTTTGGTCTCTCATGTATTAGACTTATAAATGTGGATCCTTTCTAGCTTACAATCCGTGTTTAAAAGTAGCATTGGCAGTAACAAACAAGATAGACAGCGGAGTAACTAGCTAGGATATGCAACATGCATTATTTCAACAAAGGATGTTAATTTTGCCCATTACACATACTTATACAAAATTTGCATGAATAACAATCTCCACATGCAACCACAATTTCTTCATACAATTAAACAACAGCACCAAACATATAATGTGGCAGTGTGCTTCTGGGTTCTAGGAGAAAGAGCAATGCATGTCATTGTAATTTTGGACACCAATATACATATTAAGGGTTAAAACTGAGCAATTCTGTATTATAAGAATCTGAGGTTGATCAAATGCAACATGACAAATTATAGCAAGGATAACCAGGCTTGAATTAGCACGTGGAACCCAAAAACAATAACTACAATGTGGTCAACAACACATAAATATTTATGAGGGTAAATTGAAATATTAATGAAACAAGCATAGAAATCAAAGGCAATCAACAACCTGGACTGATACAAGTAAAGCAGATTCATATCATGAGGAATGGATACAGAAACTAAGACAGCTAGAGCATAAACCCAACAATCTGGATTCACATTCTAACATTTGCTTGAAACAACATAGAGAGACTTCCAATGCACAACAGAATTGTTTCCTCTATTTAATTCAAGCAAACTTAACCAATCTAAAAAACAAGGGCAAACTCAGATAGTCACTAACAACAGAATCTGAATTGTAACAAGATAACCCAAATCATAAGGGAAAATTCAAATTCTTAACAACACAGCAAACAATAAGGTTTATCTTTGAAATGCAGTAATTAAATGAAGAATCAGAATTCAGAACGTAAATAGCATCCAGGAATTGAAAGCAGAAACGAAATATAAGAAATTTAATTTTGGGAATAAACAGATAAATGCGTATTGGGAACCAGATTCAATCTGGTTCCCGTACAGACATAATCATCATGAACGGAATGCAAGAAGGATAAATTAAAGAAAAAGATGGAAATCAGAAAATAAGTACCTCAAATACTATTCGCAATTGATTCCAATTCAGAAGTTGATTTCGATGTTCTTTTACAAAAGGAATCGTTTCGATTACAACTCTCTAACAAAACAAATTCCTAATCTATTTTCTGATGTCGAATAGATTTTCCAACAGGAAGAATAAAACCCCCCAAATTAACAAGAATTCCCCAATTGTACAATTCCCTAATTTCCAGAAACCCTAGGATTCTCCCTTTTGCCAGACAGAAATTAAAAAACCTAAATTGAAAATACTAACTCACAGATTTTTCTCTCCCTCGAATCTCGAATCCTCTTGGAACCGAACCCCATTTCCAGAAGCTTTCCCTGCCTTTATAGCTCCAGCCACCGTTCTTCCACGATCTCCTCCATCTTCTTCTTCGGTTTCCGTTCCCCGCGGAGTCATCTTCGGTCTCTTCTTCGACTATCGCCACGATCTCCTTCTTCTTTGGTTTCAGTTTTAATTCAACGAAATCCCTAATCTTGTGGGATTTCGTTTTCTTCTTATCTGTTTCTTCGTTCCTTCAGTTTTTGCCATGCTCCACGTCTTCAGTTCTGTTTCTTTCGATTTTGTTCTTGTCTGATTTCTTTTTTTAGTTAAACTCAAAACGGCGTCGTTTTGGGTTATGATTTTAAATTGAAATCAGTTCAATTTCGAACCGAACCAGTTCGGTTCGATTCAGAATTAAACATTTTCCTTCTTTTACCCTTTATTTTCTTTTTCTTCAACTTTTGACCCTTAAACTTTTATTTCTTTTTCAATTAAATCCTTCCTTCCCTATTTTAATTTTCAATT
>CANUEY010006775.1:0-13119 GCA_948099555.1 Croton setiger | reverse complement strand
ATTTTTTTTTTTTAAATTTAATTTTTTTATTTTAATTTTTTAAAAATAAAAAAAATTTTTAATAAAAAAAATTTAAAAATTTAATTTTCATCTTAAAAAAAAAAAAAAAAAAAAAAAAAAAAAAAAAAAAAAACAAAAATCCATACCTCTGACGAGGCAAGATCATTCTTTCTCCTTTTATGGATGGAACCAAACATGATGACAAGTAATGATTCTTAGCCCAACCAACAATTTTTTCAGCTTCTGCATTAAATGAAAGTGTATTGTCATAATTTTGCAGTTGACTGATTCATCATTAGCTAGCTTGACTGTTTTTATTCCCCAGAAGACAGCAACCATCATGAGTTTCATACTTAACATTACAATTTTAGACATAACATTTTCTTGGATAGAACCAAAGGAACAATTCTATAAAGTCGCAGAGTTATTACAAAATTAACTACTTAGCCCTTCCATTTCCAAAACTCTACCGATGAGTCCCCAGGGTATTCCTCCATTAAACACATTAGTCTTTCTACTAGAAAAATGAACATTTCTCAACTAAATTTAAGATAAATGACAATATGTTCCTTTACAATTGTTGTTTTTGACATGAAAAGAGTTATTTTCGTAACAAAAATTTTTTTCACTCTTCTTACATATGTTTTCCTCATTGACTAGCAGAACATTCTGCAGAATCCTAACAAAGGAACAAATTCTGTAACAGGAAAAATCTCAAGGATGGTTTAGTTAAGTTTTGAAAGTAGAAGGATTAAGCAGAAGATGATGATGCAAACTCTCAAGGAATTTATGGCACTTTTCCTCTGATTAGATGAAGACCAAATAGATGAATTTGTGTTCTAAATCATTTTACTACTTATAAGAAATAAATACTCATAAGTACTGAAACTCTTGTGATGTTGTATTTATTAATTATCCCATGCATTATTATTAATTGGAGCAAAGGAAAAATCTTTTTGTATCTAAGGACTACAGCATCAAGATATTCCTTTAATTTTTCATAGTATAGGAGGGTAACAACATAAAAGTTGAAAAATAAAAGTATTGTGTTTTTAACTCACAATTCACCTAGTAGCTCCTAGGTTAATGTGCAACCTCATAAGGGGAGATAACTTACTGAGTGCCAGTTAGGTTAAAAATTAGCCTACTCCTTAAAATACATTCAAACAAGGTCAAAATATTAGCATTATTGTAATTCCTAAAAAAGACGATTTGAGAAATGACTTCAAATATACCAACACCACTTTAAGCGTTATAGTTTAATAACTAAAAAAAAATGATTTGAGAAATGATTTCTAAAAGTAAAACTTGGGTGTAAGCATTTTTTTTTTTCTTCTATTTTTTATTTTTCAGTAAAGATTTAGTTTCTTCAATCCTTCTCTCTCATCTATTCATTTATTGGGGTATATCCATTTAAGAACACTAAGAGATGTGAATTTTGAATTCATCAATATGCGGTTCGTGTTTTTATGACCTTTATTTTTCAAGTTATGATTACAATACATACCAATATCAATGCAATCATATTCAAATGTGTAACTGGCTAGGAGATCATAATCAGAATTGATTAAAACAAGCTGAAGTTTCTTACTCTGCTTTGTCAGTACCACACCATCAGTAGTCACATGCAATAGATCCGCACAAGACAATTCATTTTCTTCAAGAACCTGAAGTTATCATGAATGTTAGAATGTTCCCAATATAACTCCAAACAGAATGTCAACAAATTGCACAAACAATCTGCAATAAAATCAAATACATGTATACAAACAATTGCAGTGACTTCCAAAGACCTTCAAAAACCAAGGGTGAGAATTCAGTAACTGGTACCAATAAACAAAATCCCAGAAAATTACTGAAATAACCAGTAGCAAACATTTTCAGTAACCAAAATTTTTACGGTTTGGTTACCAATCAGAATTACTGAAGGGTAACCAAATTACTTAAATAAAGTTCAATCAAACACCTGCATACAATCTGTTTCTGGAAAAAAAAAATACTCTGCCTTCATTTTAGTGTGTGAAAACATTTGATTCAAAATTTTCTATATCTACGGATACCAATTTACTGAAAACAGAGAACCATCATTCAATTTCAGAAACTGAAACCAAAATTTTCAATCGGCTTGGTTCAATGTTCGGAAAAAAACAAAAAGCACTCACCCCTATCAAAGCTACTACATACCTTGTAAAGTTCATTTAAATTGCTCCTAGAAATTACAATTCTCCTGTCCTCTTCAATCTGTTTATTGAATGTTCTAAGATCTTCCTCCTGCATAAGCAGCAACCTGATATCAATAAAAGGACCTCAAAGGAAACCATCTATATTACATTATAAAAAGTTGAAGAATCGCAATTCTTTATACGGACTTATAAATGTTGTGATGGCAATAATTTCTCTCTACATTATCCAATCCACAAATGAGATAAGCTTCAACTGCAGTTTCACTCCATTTATATCACTTTAGTAAAAAAGAATGGTTCAGCACCATTTAACGCAAAATCACAAACCAAAACATTTTCTCTTGGTAAGTCATGAAATAAAGAGATAAAGCACCAGATCCTAAATACCATGTTGTAATATTACGTGAATATAACTGGCTGTGGAAGCCTAGATAAAAGTACTAGAATTAACAGTTTCTAGTTTAGACATGCTTGATGACTTTACCTTTGGGGGATGCATAGTCATAACATTAGTGAAAAGCTTGTATATTTTGTCGCCATCTGACTTCTTTCGCGATCCGATTCCCTCCTCAATGCGCTTAAATGAAAGAGGCTGGCTAATATTAACAGTTTCAGTTAAATGCTTACGTAGAATGGGAAAACCAAGAATGAGAAATCGCAACAGATACAACACGGCAAAAAAAAATATATCATTGAACGTCTCAAAGCATAAAATTATTATAAAAAAAAAACACTGCAAAACATACCAGCTTAGCTAGACGGACAAGATTTGGGAGTATCATTGTCTATTAATCGAAGAGAGAAAAAATAAAAGTCACATACAGGTATTAAATAATAATAAAGAAAAGGAAACATCGATTTCAACAAGCATGCATTTGTGAAGTCATTCAAGTTTTTAAGCTTACCACATTCTCCTTATCCTTTGACCCAGTTTCAACTATGTTCTGACCACATATCAAAACAAATGGGCCTGATATCTGGTCAAACAGTTTCTGCACCTTCTGTACAAAATCTGCACGGTTTGTCCTTTTTACTGCCCTCGACAACCACAGGCCAGAATCTTGGAAGTATACAATTAGAGGTTGCATTGAATTTAAAACCTGCAGACAAAAAAGAAGCAAGCATGAACACATCCAGGAGCAAAACGAGAATGCTCTAGTTGATATAAAGGTGGAGTTACCAAACAAGCATACCTCACATAAAGCCTCCATTACAATGTAGCAATCTTCTGACTCAGTGTCCGGATCATGCACAACATCCTTAACTGTAGACAGACTTGTAAGATCATTTAGATAATTACAAACCCACATCTAAAGCATTAATCTAGTTCTAATTTTTCAAACTTTTTTTTTGAAAATACAATACAAATGAACAAAATAAATTCAGCAGGGCATCTTATCAACTATCATATAGCAAATTAGAAACAAAACATGCAACCAACGACAAAAAACAAAAGTCACTGCATTAGATCTGATATACCAACAAATTCAGGTAGGACACTTAGACTAAAAGCCTTTATCACTTGAATGCCAGAAACTTCTGCTTCTCTATTTAGTTTTATTTATTTTCCCCAGCAATAAAATATAAAAATTACAATCACATAAATGGAACCACCAATGAACTCAAACACATGAAATTTAAAAACATAACAAGAATAAGGTAAACTTCATAATCCAACCATATTCTCAGTAGAAAACCTAAATTGCAGATGCTCTATTGTCGAAATGGTTAGTGAGCAAGATAGCATTTTTTTTCAATTTTCTGTCTTCTGCATATGAAGCATTGAAGGCATTTCATTATACACTTGGAAGGTTCAGAGAGCACTGGCAGCATCCTTTTTCTTTTCAAATAAATAATATCTCCCAAATGTATAGCTATTATCCTCAATGTTCACTTTCCTTTACTCTTGATAAAACTTCCCCAATTCATCAAAACGTGCATGTGCAGGGTCAAAATCAATGGTGGCTTAAAAAGAAAGCAAAACTGAAGAAGAAAGACATTTGAAACCAATTGCTATTCCAGCAAACCAAATGGGAAAATGTTATTCCAATTGTTTAGCTATGCGGGACTAAAAAACTGTACAGAAAAAGAACAGGATATTGTTTCATATCTGCAACTAGAAAAAAGGCTGCCTTCAACTTTTAATAAGGCAATTTCACAAGTTCAAGTGCTCACAAGCATACCTGAATGAATTTTTTTTATGCAATTCAAATCAATTCTTTGTTCCCATTACATGATTAATTTAATTGATGAACCAAGTAAATTACCATCCATCCAGTAAACTGGTACTTCTGAAGACTCCTCTTTAAGCTTCTTATCACTCTCTCCATTCTCTTTGCTATCAAAGTCCAAAATAACAGCAGCTCGATCTCCAGTTACCTCAAATACCTCCCCTCGTTGACCACTAGATAAAGTCCTGAAAATATAATGTACTTCTATTAAACTTCAGAAATTAAGTCATGGCACAAGAAATTAAAAGTACAAACATTGTGGTTTTATTTAAGTATTGTCCCAGCAGCCTACTAGTCTGATGCTCAATGTCTAACCTTCCAGGGTAAAGTTATCGTATTGCATTTACAAAAAACTTGAAGAAGTTTAAGTTAATGGTGGCATGTCAATTTCAAAGACAGACTAACATAATTACTTTTCAAGACTATAGCATGCCAGATATAATAGCATCTAAAAATTGTTCATAAGAGATGCAGAAAAATTAAGAATTCATAGTCAATAGATCATTCAACATTCAATGATAAAACCTCAAAAGGCAAAGCAATATTAGACCATTCATCTAAAGTTCATATCTAACTACAAAGGAAAAAGTTGAGCACAATAAACATAGACTAGATGAACAATATAATTTAATTTGTTTTAGTAACAAACTTTGAAAATATCAAATACGGTGTCATTAACAACAATAGCTATTACAATCCACATACTTCCAGGAATATATAAGTAACATCTTCGCTTATATGTGTGGAAATGTGCAGAATGTACTCAGCAAGGTTTTTTATGACTCAGCCCAATCCTTGACCTGGTGAAGGCTGAGAGGGTCAAGGGTGAGAGAGTCCACTAAAGTTGAACTGGTATTTAATTAAATATAGTTGTTCAAAACTATATTCTGGCTTTGATTTGATCTCTCTATCAAATATATGCATTCTAGCACCTTTTCCACTCAACCAATAGTAGTATCCTAACTTCACCGAAAGAGTTATATGCAGTAATAAAAAAAAATGTCATCAAATCTTTGAAATAAATTAGTACTTCAAGTACATTGTCCATTAAATCAATAGCATTTACAAGGCTACTTAATGAAACTTTAATAACAGGGCAATGTAGGATACTTGTCTGTTTAATGATAATTAACCGGTTATCATGAATGGCTGGTAACCTATGTAACTACCATACCAGGTTGGAAATGAAGTGATATGCAGGATAGTACATAATGTACCTTTATCAATGACCTTTACAAATTACTTAATATGCATACACTAGCTAGGGAGAACTAGACTATTTAATACAAAATAATGGACCAAAGAAATCCCATTAAGACGCAAGGAGCCACCATGGATCCTTGAATTGAACCATCATGAAAAGTTGTGATCCCAACAAAATGTAAAACCTAGAGTAGACATTCTTATTTCTCTTCTAGACATCAAGAACTTACCAACCCACCTGCCACGCATAACGGTATAAGCATTTTTCAGACCATCAGATGTTGGTATCCTGCCCAATGTTATCCTGTGGTCAAAGTGTATGTGATGGATGAGTTTGTGCTGAATTTTAAAGACCATGGACAAGAGCCTCTCTTCACAAAACTGCCAGTCAAAATATTCAACTCAAACGCTTACAGCTAGGCAGTCTGAATTCCAGATTTCAGACAAATTTGCCAACTTGTATGGTATGTGTAGTGGCTCATTCTTTACAATAAACAGAATGGAAAGCTTAGCCCGATAATGCATACCACAAGTCAAGAACATTCAATTGAAAACATAGAAAAATAATTAATTAAAAGCAAACTCGAATTACACTAACAGATAACAAAGGTACACAAGACAAACAAAGTTGCAAGTAATAGCAAGGCAGAGACAAATTTGCACGCCAAAACTGCATATAGTAAACAGTCATTTATGCGGGGTGCTCTGAGACTATGCACCTGCAATGTTCCAGCTCACTACCCAGTGTGCATCAACACATGCAGCCAGAATCAGCCATTACACCAAGACAATTTGACCATGTGCAATCAAGAAGAATGCATTTCTTGTTGAATAAAAGAAAAGATTGAACTTCAGATTCATTAATTTTTTAACCTCCTTGTGTTGGCGACCAGATTGATAGCATGAGATGACATTATTTACAAAAGAATCAACAAAGCGACACTAAACATGACAACTGCTATTAAATTTTTCCTGCATTAAAACTCTTGTAAAACAAAACAAATACCTGTCATTAGCTTCAATGCATATCGGAGGCCCAATGTACCTAACACGATCACCTGGTGACAGACAAAATAAGAACATATTGTAAGAGAATAAAGCACAGACAATGACAAAATTACAATAAGTCAAAATTTACTATTACAACATTACTTATACCAAAAATCCACATACACTAGTCTGATATTCCCAAGAACTTATGGTATATATAATCAATCAAAAGTTCTATTAGATTAAGGATACAATTTCGATTTTGCTAAAGAAGACATAAAATCAAACTTAATTTGAAATAACTCCATTGAGACCAAAAAGTAGTTCAACTTCAATGAAAAAAAAGGCTTTGGCCTCCCGCAACAATGAAAATATGCAACCACTCACTTGCTATGGCACTGTAACAACTGCTAAGACTTTGCAACAACAATAGTTACATACATAAACATCTAAAAAGCACTTGAACATACACACATTAAACTATAAACATATATATAGAAAACACACAAGGTGACAGAGAGAAGAGTGAGAGAGAGATTGAGAAAAGCACTTCAGCAAGATATCACTTCAAAATCATGTGCCTAAACAGATGGCATGGAACAACGGAAGCCTCAAAGCACATCAAAGTCCCCCAAACGGGCAACCTCTATCCATAGCCCGCTCTACGTGGTGAACAACAGTTCACTTTCTTCATTTCTGTAACTTTTACATTAATTAATTTTTTAAAATAACTTATTTCCCTAAAATTATGTGCTATTTTTACTTGAAATAACATTTTATATAAGATATACTTGTTCAAATCTATTCCAAGATAGTAGCTCACTTCAATAATTCATTATATTCATATACTCCAACAGTTTATACTTCTAATAATTTTTCCAAAATGAAATTTCTTTATGTATAATTTTCAAGAAACCACCAGATGATCTATATAATCCCATGTCCTACCTACACTCGTACCATATTCTATGTATCCTCAAAACCACAAATCATTTACATTTTTTATTTCTTTGCCAGATACATCAAAAGAAATTATTTCTATTTTATTGTAAGTTAGATTTCCCTTTATTTCAATTTTTATTTTATTATTCTTATTGAATTCACAAATTATTTATTCTATATAAATATAATTTTCAACTATTAACTAATAATTTTACTAAATTTGCTGACCAAGTGTTCACAAAACAAGAAAAATGTTGGGATAGGGGAGCATGTCAATGATTCAATTAAGAAAAAAAAAAACCATTAGACTATGGAATAATTTATTAATATATAAATAAGAAAAAGAAAGAGAATGTTCTAATAATTTATTTGTCTTTTAATTTAATGAGTTGATATAAGAGACACAGGAGAGGAGAATAGAAACAGCAACTTCTGAAGGACGATGCACAAAGAAATGGGTGCAGGTGTTGGGTGCAGCATTGCATCATTAACTACTTTATTACCAAGTGTCTATTACCAGGAGTATGAGATGGTAAACACATAAAGAATAATTTGTATGTTCACAAATAAGACAAAAAATTTTTAAAATGGAATCTACAAGACACTATGTGTTTTTGGCTTACACACACACACACACATATATATGCACATGAGTTGAGGAAATGGATTGCCTGAATGTTTATGCGAGTAAACCACCATGAAATTTTCACCAATTGGACTAGAAATTGGGTAAGTAAACAAAAAAGGATGAGGGATTTTCCTTCAACAACTCCAAAAAGTAGCACATTATTAGTCTTCAAATGTGAATGAAAAATAGAGAAGAAAAGGTCAAGAAATTTCACCTCTCCTAAGTGACCGTTTGAAGGTAATAGAAGGCTTAGAATCTTCAGACTTCGAGGCTTCTGCAGATTTGTCTGAATCGCTCTGGACACTCGGCCATAAAAGCAAATTCCAAAAGCATAAATTTTATGAGAATTTGCATATCATTACAGACAGAGGAAAAAAAAATCCATCATGCAAAAAGAAAAAAGAATGCTCCAAGCTCTAGAAATAAAAATCTTCCCACTCCCATATTGATCAATTACTGATTTTTATCAGATAGTATTAGATAATCATAATATATATGGGAAGCAATCTATGCAAACTTTGTCTCCGCAAAAGTATAAACATAGAAGATAGTTAATGTAGATTATACTGGCTATGATCTAGATGACATGGAAAAAATACATGAGCAAGCTTTAAAAGACACAGTATCTTCATTAGATGAGCACTAGCGCAGCATTGAAAGACAACCTAAATTTCTATTGAAATGGCTCTAGGTAGGTTCAAAAGTGTTTAGTTCAAGTGAAAAACTAATGAGACAGAACACAAACCTTAATCGCTGCTGCTTCAGCAGCTGCCTGCCCTTGAATTGCATCGGCTTCATCATCACTGCAGTCTGACTTTGTCTCAATGCCGCTTCCCCACTCCTCTTCATTAGAGGCATCAATTTCATCATCAACCTCTGACTCTGAGGTAGATTCTTCCTCAGATACTGCATTATCATCTGATTCGCACTCTGAAGAACAATAGCCAAAATCCTGCCCCAAAGTCAACAACCCAATTAACCACAAAAACTGAATATATAATTAAATACAGGAAACTCCAGCAACCCAGTCTAATCCATTCACAAATGAACATAACCTTACATGAGAAGCTAGAATACTGCTATCAATCACTAGTAATGGAACTCGCATATCTCGAGCAAGTGCTCTGATTATTCTCTCAAGGTAAAGCTCAGTACCTGGACAGACAACATCATCACCATAATGAGCACAGCAGTGACGTATTTCAATATTAATATGGATAAAATGTAGACGTTACAAACCTGGAACACTCTGAAGCAGTATTTTCCCACTCGAAGAAGTTAAACGAGACCCATATGTATTAGCAAACTTTCGGTGCTTCAGATGAGAAGCAACGCATTCCGACAAAACTCTTTTGTTATTCTCACTACAAATGTAGCAAACCTCATAACTTAGAATCTCAAAAGCAAGATAACGAATTTTTCACAAAAAGTGGCTCGTAAACTTAGAAAGCTGAAAATCGGTAAAAAAACTTAGAAAGCTGAAAGATTGAAAGAACAAATTACTTGACATAATAGGGAAAAGTCTCCCAAGAAACGTTAATTTTCTCCCATGGAACAACCCTTCGCAAAAGTTCATTTTTAAACCTTTCGCGTCTAGACAAGAAAGGAGATTCCTTGATTTTACTTTCTATGGCAAGCTTCTCATTGTTGAACCATTCCTTTTGATCTTGTTCGGCAAGCCTAGCGTGAGCATCAGAGCAAATAGATTTTCCTTTACCCAATTTTTCACTCGCCTTTCCATTATCGAAGCTACTAATGGCATCCTCAACCTCGCTCGTGTTCCTGCCATCACCTTGGGAACTGTAGAAGCGTAATTGACGGCAGTTGTTGGAAGGAGGAGGTTTAAGGAATGTCTGAGACGAGTTTAGGTATCGATTGATCAAAGTAGGATGAGAAGAGATACTCCTGGCGGGGGAAGGTCGAGAAAAACTGTAATGGATGTAATTTGGCCTAATAATGGAATGTTTTAGCGGCAGAAATCTCTTGAATTTTCTGGCGTACATTGCAGCAGAAGCTTGTAGGCGTATGGAGCACATAAAAATTCGAAATCTTGTTGCATAAAAGAAAATTAGGTTTTGTGAATCAGAATCAAATGAGGGAATTGGAATTAGGGCATTAAGTTTTATTAATACAAGATGAATGAAAATTAAAATCACACTCGGATTATGGATCTGAATGCAGGTGTTTGATATGGGTCACGACTTTAAGATTTTCACCGCCCTCTTTAAATTTGTGCTAATGTTTCGGGCCAATCACATTTCCGCACCCTAAGTTAATCCCCTTAATAACCCCCTCCCCTACCTATTGTTAATTGACTGAATGGTGATCCATAAATCACTACCAGCAAAATGTTAAAGGCCTTATTTTTTTATAAAATATATCATAATCTCTAAAAACTACTTAAAAGTTTAAACGATACGTCATCAAATATTATACAAAAAAGTATTTAGCTTTTAATTAGTCAAACTACTAACCACTATATTAACTACTATTGTCGAACACGCTACAAGTCTCACCTTCCGTCCATTAAAAAATGAAAGGTGGCATACATGATAATTAGGGCTAAGAAGATAACGGTGTTTACCAAAACCAAACTGAAAAACAGAAAAATTTCAGTTTGGGTAATCGATTTTTTGAAGTGTTTTTGTTATTTGGTTTTTCGGTTCAGTTAATCGAAAAAATCGGTTCGGTTTTCGGTTATCACTTATAAAATTTTTTGTTATTTTGGTTAACCGAAATTTCAATGGTTACAAACGCTGTCATTTTGGAAATTCCTTTTTTTTCCTCCCTTTTCTTTCTTTCTACTTCACTTCTTTCTTCGTTCGTTTACTTCAATACACTGCTCTGTCAATTCCTTCTCTTCTCCCTTCTCTCACTCTCCGCCGCACCACTTTACCGAAGTACCCAGCAATTAGAGCATTTCAATTGTGTCGCCTGTTACTTCTTCCTATATCAAGTAAGTGAAAAAATTAAGGAAAATTGAAACTCTAAATACACATCCCCTGTTACTGCTGCTACTTCATCTGTTTGTTGTTTGCGTGCGATGAATTTTTAAATAAGGCATTTAATACCTCTTCATCGCCTTCTACATGTTCGATGAAATGCTCATTACGGGAATTTGAGAGTTATTGAGCCAAGATATCAAAATGCTAAAAAATGTTGGGTTAGTGACAGTGGTGTATTTAGGAAAGTTTGGTCTATAACAACCTATATCCTATATACGTTATTAAAAACATGCCATTTTTTTTTCATACATATAACATATCATTACCAAACAGAATAAATTTCAAACCATATTTATATGCCTCATTAATTTTTACAAAAACTCTATAACACAAACCATTTAGCCCTAATGTTATAATTTACATGCCACACATAACATTATCAATTATAGAACAACTAAAACCAAAATCTATATGACAACTATACACAAGATGCAGTACGAGGGAGAGAGACCCTCAACTTCAGCCGAACTAACCTGTACAAATGTTTAGTGAAGTGCTACACTTCACTTAGAGGAACTAACACCATTAGTTGCTAACTTGAAAAACATAAATTGCGATTTTGATGAGTCGCATACTTAGTAAGTATAAATTAAAACAATATAAAACAACAATGAATCCAAATTCAATAATAAATATCAAACCTGTTTCAGGAGCATTTGCATATGATCTATCTTATGATTCCATTTATATTGGGCCTGTGACGAATTTAAACAGTAATAACAGGTAATTCTAGTAACAACAATTATAACAAAATAGTATGTGAATGCAAATGTCATATGATTCCATTTAAATATGTTATGATCCATCGAGTCAGGTACTGCCCCAGGAATTTCATATAACATGTGCATATGACTGGCCAGTAATAAAATCTTGTGTGACCCAAAGGTCCATTTGTATTTCATATGTTGACCCGAATGTCCATTTGTAATTCATATATTGACCCGAAGATCCATTTGTATTCATATGTTGATCTGAAGGTCCATTTATAATTTATATGTTGACCCGGAAGTCCTTATATGTAATTCATATGTTGACCTAAAGGTCCCATCTGTAAAATCATATAATGACTCGTAGGTCCCGCCTATGAATTTTGCAAATACTAGTTAAGATGGTCACAACTGCCTTTATTAAGTCCTGAATGAATGCATTTGTATGACATATGTACATTTATTATAACATTTAATATAATCCAATGATCGAGTTTCAATACTAGTCCACACAGATGTAACAGCTCATTCTATTTTCCTATGTCATAAAACAGACCTTTTTTTTTATCATACGTCGGGTGACGTAACTACTAATTTTGTTTCCCATACATATACATATAAATATACATATACATACATACACCAAATCGCATACATAGCATGTTATAAGACATACATCATTTCTTTTGATCCTATAAGTATCCATTTGGCCGTTCACAATCTATAAGCATTTATAGGTATATAGGATAGTTTGCATACTTCAACATATGAACATCCTAATAATTAATTCAAAAGTTATAAGCATATCATTTCTTAATTTCATGCCAAAACTACATAATATTAAATTTACAAAACAAAGCAAAAGCATGCTATATGCTAAACTGGTCATTCTCTGCACTATAGGCATATATATAGACATAGAATACTTTACTTATATCAAAACATGGATACAACAACAGTTTATCCAAATGACTATAATAACATAGCACCATATATTTACATGCCAAAACATATATAATTATGCTTACATCACAAGCATAACAAAACTATATGCAACATGTATAAATGAACTGTGAGAGGAGAGAGGCGTAGAATTCCTGCTGACCGACCCAGGTGTAGGATGACAGGACCGACCTGTGCAAAAGCGAGTGAAGCCTCAGTACCTCACTCGGATTGTGGACCTGCACATATGTTGCGATTTTGATGAGTCGCATACTCAGTAAGTGTAAA
>CANUEY010006744.1:0-27003 GCA_948099555.1 Croton setiger | reverse complement strand
CTCTAGAATCTCCCATGCTTCTTTGGCTCTGGATGCATTCGAAATCTTCACAAACATATTCTCATCCAAACACATATGAATGAGAGAGAGTGCTTGCTGGTCTTTCTTCTTCGTCTTCTTCAAATTCTCTCTTTGAAGAGCCGTCAACTGCTCTTCATTTTCTAGCTGATCATAGCCTTGTTCAATAATATCACACATCTTGGGATCCCAGCAACGTCTTCACTCTAATGCACCAGACATCATAATTATCTTTGGTAAGTTGGGGGTATTTGATCATGTTGTTCATCATGATTCTAAATTTCGTTGATCTTGAAGCTCTGATACCAATTTTTTGGATATAAAATTGAGGAATTAAAATACAATAGAAGATAAATGTCTTGTAACTCTTGTTATTCAACTTCCATAGAATAAACTATTTATAGATACAAGATGACTTTTGGGAATAAACACAATTCTTAGGAATAAACACAACCCTTAGTGAATAGACACAACTCTTAGTAATCAACACAACCCTTAGTGAATAGACATAACTCTTAGTAATCAACACAACCCTTAGTGAATAGACATGAATTTTGGGAAACCACATAACCAAATACATTAATAAGTTTAATATTTCAACACTTCGATCATCCAAGTTTATATTGCTGCATACAAACTTTCGAATGATGGAGTTTTTTATGATCTTGAAATTAAGACTGATGAAAAACTAAAACTTCCTATCACTAATCAATTCAGGTAATATGATGTCTTTTGAAATTAAGCAATTTTTTTTTTTCAATTCAAGACTTTGATTTTACATGTAAAGTTTGCATTTTTTTTAATGATTTGTCCATTTTTGTAGGTGCTTGAATAAGGCTGCTATGATAGAGATAAATGACTTTAATGAAGAATTTAAAAGAAGGAAAAATTAATGGAAGTAATGATTGTTCATCACTGTTTTTAATGTAATCTGTACATTGCTTATATACACATATGTACTTTGCTTAGTGTAGGATCATGTACAAGTTAGAATATTAGCTTAGGTAGGAAAATAATATTGTACAATCCAATTTGGACTGAGCTACCAATTGCTTAATAAAATTGAATTGTTTTTTTTATATTATTTTTTCTTGTTTTCCTTCCCTCCCCCTCAAGTTGAATTATGGGGTCACACACGTTTAGCTTGCGCCACACTTCCTCAAAGGATGTTCCATTCATGGCTTTTGTCAACACATCAGCAAACTGATCCTCTGAGCAAGTATACGGTAGTGTTACCACTCCTTGTTCTAGCTTTTCCTTAATGAAATGTCTATCCACTTGTACATGATTGGTTCGATCGTGTTGGACAAGATTCTTTGATATACGTACGACAGCTTTATTGTCATGTTCCATGATCCTTTCACAGGAAAACCAATTTCAGCCAACAACTTTCTTATCCATAATACTTCAGCTAACCCCCTGGCAATCCTTCTAAACTCAGATTCTGCACTTGAAAGAGCAACTACTTTCTGCTTCTTACTCCTCCAAGTAACCCCCTGGCAATCCTTCTAAACTCAGATTCTGCACTTGAAAGAGCAACTACTTTCTGCTTCTTACTCCTCCAAGTAACTAGATTTCCTCCAACTAGAGTGAGATACCTAGACATTGATCTTCTATCAATCTTATGGCCTGCCCAATCCGCATCTGTATAAGCCTCAACCCCAAGGTGTCCATTATTTTGAAATAGTATTCCTTTTTCAGGTGTTCCCTTTAAATATCTCACCATTCGCATTGCTGTCTCCATATGCTCCTCCTGTGGTTAGTGCATAAACTTGCTAAGAACTCCAATTGAATATGTAATATCTGGACGAGTATGAGATAAATAAATTAACTTCCTTATCAAGTGTTGATACTGTTCCTGGTCTGCTCGTTTCCCTTCTTTAGTAATTTTCAAACCATGATTCACAACCATTAGGGTTTTCACTGGTTTACAGTCCACCATACCTGTTTCTACCAATAGATCAAGAATATATTTCCGCTGAGATATGAAGATTCTCCTCTTTGATCGAAGTACTTCAATTCCCAAGAAATACTTTAGACTTCCCAAGTCTTTCATCTCAAATTCTTGGAACAATCTTTCTTTTAGCAGAGTCATCTCTTCAAAATCATCACCTGTGATAATCATATCATCGACATAAATGATTAGACAAGTAAACTTACCTTATCTTTGTTTTAGGAACAAGGTGTGATCTGCATTACTCTATTTGTATCCATACTTCTTCATTGCTGTGGTGAACCTTCCAAACCACGCTATTGGTAACTGTTTCAACCCATATAACGCTTTCTTCAGTCGACAAACTTCTCCTTCTTCAAATTTTTGAAATTCTGATATGCCTGGTGGGGCCTCTATGTATCCTTCCTCTTTCAGATCTCCATGAAGAAAGACATTCTCCATATTAAACTGGAGTAATGGCCAGTTTTTATTAGCTGCTACCGAGAACAACACTCTGATAGTATCAATCTTTGCCACTGGTGAAAAAGTCTCTGAATAATCAATGTCATAGGTTTGAGTATAACCTTTAGCTACCAGTCTTGCTTTGTACCTCTCAATCGCACCATCAGCCTTGTGTTTAATCGTGAATACCCATTTGCAACCTACAGGTTTCTTTCCTGGTGGCAATATACATTTGTCCTAAGTTTTATTTTTTTCTAATGCTTCTAACTCCAACTTTATTGCTTGGCGCGATTCTTCCTTGGTTTGAGCTTCCTGAACATTTCTGGGTAAATCAACTGAATATACTGCTGCCATAAAAGTCTTAACACCCTGTGATAACTTTCCTTTTGCCAAATTTATTACCGGATACCTGGACTTCCTTGGTTCATACTTGGGTTCATACCGTTTTGGTGGTATTCCCCGGATAAATATGGGAGATAGCACATAAGATCTCGGATTACTTGCCCGTTCATCTGTTTCCCATTGTTCCTTTTCTTCTCCTGTGCTAGTTTCAACAAAATAATCAGCAGAATTAAAATTTTGTGTACTTACCTCAAGAGGATCGGATCCGGGGAGATCGGACGTCGCACCAGCATCTGGTGACTGTACTAAGTCTGGAGGCACTTCGATGGTTCCGCCTACTGACTCTGTTGAAACGGTTTCAAGACTCAATGGACTAGACACCCAACTTAGTTGGTCACTCACATTCTCCCCCTGACAACTATATTGGGTGGAATAATAAAATTCGATTTTGAGAAAAACAGAATCCATCGTTGCATATAATCGTTTCATGGACGGATGATAACAACGATAACCCTTTTGGTGAATTCCATACACAACAAAGACACATTTGATAGCACATGGATCAAACTTGGTACGATTAGATTTAGGTATATGAACATAGACAGAACAACCAAAAATGCGAGACTTAAGGGTATGTGTAAAAGGAACAGCAGTATGTTGGGAAAGCTCCTGTACAGGAGTTTTAAACCCAATCGGCTTGGTAGGAAGATGATTCAAAAGATAAACCGAGGTTGCAACTACCTCAGGCCAAAAAGAAGTAGGGACACGAGATTCAATCATGATTGACCGGGTCATTTCTAAGATAAGCCTATTTTTCCATTCAGTAACTTCATTCTGTTGTGAGGTATGTGGACACGAGGTTTGATGAATCATGCCTTGGTCCTTGAAAAAATTTTGCATAGTAGAGTTAATGAACTCACCCCATTGTCAGATCGAAAAATTTGAATTTTTTTATGGAATTGAGTCTGAATCATTTCATAGAAGGTAATAAATTTGGAAGCAACCTCGTGTTTATTCTTAAGAAAGTAAACTCATATCATTCGTGAACAATCATCTATAAATAATACAAAATATTTAAATCCAATATTATTTAAGTAAGAACCATTGTTTGGGGCAGGACCCACACATCAGAATCAACTAATGAAAAAATTGACTTGGTTCTAGTATTTGACTATTGGTATGACTGTTTATGAATCTTAGACAAAATACAAGTCTCACATGACAAATCTTGTTTCTAGGAGAAAATTTTAGGAAATAACATACGGAGATATCCTAACGATAGATGTCCCAACTGTCGGTGCCACAACCATTGTTGCCTTTCAACAGTTTTATGAGTCAACGCTGCAGTTCTATGGTGAGTCACCTCATCTACATAGTACAGACCTTCATGCTCAGTGTCACGCTCAATCAGCTTCCCCGACTGAATATCCTATAGCAAGCAAAAATTGGGATAAATTAATACCATGCAATTTAATTCTCTAGTCGCATGCCTTATGGATAATAATTTGCATGATAACTTTGGAACATAAAGGCAATTTTTCAGTCTCATAGTCGGTGAAACTTCTACGGTCCTAGCTCCACACACCATTGACAATTCACCATTGGCATTTTGAATTATAGTCCGGGTAGGTTTAGAACTCCCTACTAAGTCTTTTTGGTCAAAAGGCATAGTATCTGTCGCACCTGAGTCCAATATCCATTTGTTCCTTCCCTCATATGGTCCATTAAATTGATTCAATTTCAATTTGGTTCTGTTGGGTATTTTTGCACTAAATCCAGGTTCACATAACTGATTTGGGCCTAGGTCATAAAGAGAGGGATAAAAAACGTAAATTTCCATCTCTTTATAACTTAGCTTACCTAAGGTTTGAGTGTCCTCCAGACGGTCGCTTCCCTCTTCTCCCTCTTCTGGTTCGCCTTCTCCTCTTCCTGTAACCCTAGCCCCGAAGCCAACCCTTCGATTGCTCTTAGTTCCAGCTTGCTCTTTTTGCTCCTCCTTTCTTGCCTGCCTCTGGTTGGGTCTCCATCCCTTTGGGAATCTAATTAGATAGTAGCACTCCTTTCTATTGTGGCGAAACTTTCCACAGTGAGAGCATCTCAGCCTGTTTCTGTTGCCTCCATTGCCACCACGCGTTGAAGATGCCTTTTCTTGGTCTGAGCGTGGCTTGGTGGCAAACCCAGATGCAAACCCTTATGGAGAACCCTCCATCACTACTGGAGATCTCCCTGGAGGCCTGATTACTGTGGACGCCGGAGATCTGTTTGACTATTTGACACTTAAACCAGCCCCTACGCCTGAGGCTATCGTCGATGATAGCCCGCCACTAGATACAGGCTCTGACCCCATAACAAGCATCCCGTCTCTCTCTGCTCGAATCACAACATACGCCTCCTCTAGGGTGGGTTTTGGATCTCCCTTCAAAAGATCCCTCTTCTCTGCATCGAACTCGTCCCCTACACCGGTGAGAAACTGATACAGTTTTGATTCTGACCTAATTTTGTTAAACTCTTCTATATCCCTACTACACTCCATTGAGTTTGGTTTTCTTGTTTCAATTTCTCTTACGATTCTCTGGAGGTTACTGAAATATTGTTCGATACTCTCTGCTCCTCTTTTCATGTTGTTTGCCTTGACTGTGAGATCGTATATTTGAACTTCATAGGTCTCTGACAGTTGGGTACTCACAGTCAAGGCAAACAACATGAAAAGAGGTCCATATTGTCTCTGGCAGTTGGGTACTCACAATAGTTTGCCACCAATTCGCGGTCCATATTGTCTAACATCCAAGAACAGACGGTTAAGTTTGTCTGTTCCCATTGTGTATACTCTTCTATTCCTTTTTTAGGTGCAGTTGGAATTCCAATAATGTGGCTTAGCTTCCCTCTGCCTCCAATGACCATTCTCATCAGACGAGCCTAGAGGGAGTAATTGTTATGCCTTAGTTTCTCATTGAGTATTACTGGTTGTATTATTAATTGTGGTTTTGTTTGTGGTGACAGGTTCTGTAGCAGAGCAGCGAGTTGAGCCGCCAACATTCCTGTTGAGACTGGTTCTTGGCCAGATATTACACTTCTATCAAAATCTGTCATCTCAAGAACAGGTGTTCTGGTAAATGATGAAGCTGAGATTATTCAATTAATTTTGATTGAAAAAACCAGCTCTGATACCATGAAGAATTTAAAAGAAGGAAGAATTAATGGAAGCAACGATTGTTCATCACTCTTTTTAATGTAATATGTACATTGCTTATATACACATATGTATTCTGCTTAGTGTAGGATCTTGTACAAGTTAGAATATTAGTTTAGGTAGGAAAACAATATTGTACAATCTAATTTGGATTCAGCTATCAATTTCTTAATAAAATTGAACTATTTTTTATTATTTTTTCCTATTTTCCTTCATTCAGTCCGGATGGTTCTTGCACAAACAAGTGGAGACTATGTAGCATACAACAAGAAGCTAAATGTGTGCTGAAAATTCTACCCTTATGGTTTACAGGTATGATTAGTGTAATTCCCTTAGTGCAACATACCACATGATGCAACTCCAAGTTGCGAAAATGGACAGACGTCAATTCCAAATCCCTCAAGCATCAATAACTGTTGTTTCTATGATAACGGTTATATTGATAATTCCAACTTATAATAAATTTATCTTACCACTTGTGAGAAAACTTACTAAATATGAAGGTGAATTGACCTGCCTTCAACTAATCGGAATGGGCATAAGTTGTTTGGTATTCTCGATGATAGCAGCAGCATTGGTGGAAAGGAAAAGGAGGACAAACGCTGCAGCCATGTTATCAGTTTGGTATTTAGTCCCTCAGCTTATGCTGATGGGATGCTGAGAGGCATTCAATGTGCTTGGCCAAAAAGAATTCTATAATAAAGGATTTCCCAGTAGCCTGAGGAGTCTTGCTAATTGTCTTGTTAGTTGCCCTATGGGTGGAGCTAACTACTTGAGCGTGCTACTCATAGCTGTAATCCGTAAAAACACTCGTTCCCAGAATCATGCTGGTGGCTGGACGGAAGATGATCTAGACAGAGGAAGATTAGACAATTTTACTTTGTTTAGCTGGAATTGGGACTATAAATTTATTTATTTATTCCTAATTTGAGCTTGTCAATACAAGTATAAGATAATAAGGTAGAAGACATTCTAATTAGTTGTATGCTGTACTCAAATAGACAGATGTATATATTACATAAATTAACTGATACTTACTATTTTTTTTTACTTTGCAACAGAACCATCTGCTTATTTGTTAGTTATTATGGAATTAGAATGTAATTGTGGAGTGTAGAATAAAACTTTAAAATCTGTTAATACTCATTTCTGTTGGTTGATTATAGAATTGGATTGTGGAGTGCATATCTAATAAAATGCATACAAGACTTAATAATAATTTCAAAATTTAAAAGAAAACTGTAAATTGCATGAATCTTATTCTGCTGTGAACTGTAAAAATATAAGATTCATAAAGAATGAAATATTGCCTACACCTACTCAATTTATAAATCTTTTTCTATTTCTTTTTTTTTTCCCTGTAAATTTATTCTCTTTACATCAATTCTTCCCAGCATGTATATGGATCGTACTCCTTGTGACAAAAATCTCATCATGCTCACTGAGCAACAAACTCAAGCTGCAGCAAAATCAGTCCAAAATTTGAGTCATGCTTGTAAGCACTGGTCCTCCAGCTCCCAACTGAAGATTTCGTAAACTCTGCATTCATCATCGACTGTTGGGTTAACTCTGTCAGATTTTTCTAATAATATACAAAGAAAAGGAATCAGCAGCAGATCTATCTCATTTCTGGAATCAGTTTCACATTGATGATTTAAACCATAGCCATCTCTTTCCCGAATAACAGTTTTCCAACTACTCTATTTTCCAGCATCTCAGTTGCTTCAATCGTTGTAAATTTTAGGACCAGTGTAGCAATATCAACCTTCAGGTTCTTTCCTTTTATTGTTCCACTTCTTGTTTACCTTGCATTTATCCGAGGAATCCGAACCAGCTGACGGCTTCTGGTTTAATACACTATGTTTCAAACTCTCACTTGAATTTGAATCAGATAAGGTCTTCTCATAAATAATGGATGCATCAAGGGAATATATACGCAGGGCAAGAGAAGAAAGTGTGGATATTTTCCCAGCAGCAGAAAGGGATGACCAGTACCACCACTCGTTCCGCAAATACTCTGCCTTAATCATCTCCTCCAACATAATTGTTGCTTGGACCATCTGGAAAAAAAAGAAAACAAGGAAATCTTCATATCTTAGAAAATTTAATGGGAAGAAAGAAATACAAATACTCAATTTTGGAGTTCATCCTACTCAATTTAAGCTTTCTCATATTACTTTGTCACACCAAAAGAAATAAGCCAATATTTATTATATAAGAGAACAACTCCATATGTTAAACTGAAGACGACTTCCTTTAAACACGCATGAGAACCAATTGAGAGTTTCTTGTCGTTTCAATGTGTAAATATGGCACTAACAGAACCCAATTGGGAAAATAAGCCATATAACAAAGTCACCAAACAAATTTCCTACTATAACAATATTGGTGAAAACCTAACCGTAACTGGTTCTAAATATTACAAAAAAGCCCTAACCCTCTTCAGTGATAATAACTGGGACTAATTCAGGACAGCCACATTAACCATCACAGAAAGAAACAGCAAATGCTTTCGAATATGCATAACAGTTTTCTGTATTCCTCGTGACTCAAATTTCATATTTTGTTGCAGAGAAACTAATACAAATTGAATAGCATTTACCAGCAAGAGAGTTGTCTAGAATGCATTTCAACATTTGAGACAGACCCAAAATGCTAAATAGATAAAAACAAAAAAACTAACAAGAAAACCAACCTGATAAATTGACTCTGCAGATTTAACAAATGCACGCCAGGCCCACCTCCTTTCCAACTTCCCTTTCGATGGTCTCAGGGCCTCTTCAGGAAGTCCAGCTTCCATGTCAAGCAAATTGATCTTCAATTGCCTTAAGATAAGCAAATTTTTACCAACTAATGGTCTTAATGCACATTGAGGCACCATGAAGTATCTAACAGGCCCAATTTCAGAAGAACTGTTTTCTACTGGTGACTTTTTCCCCCTGTATTGCAAGCTTCTTAGAGAAGATTCATTGGATTTTAAGACCAGATTGATTTCATTAGCAGCAGTTTTACCGGAAGAATTGTCAGCCAAACCCTGAAGACATGCACTAGTTTCGCAATCGTTTCCTTCTTGAAAGACCCCACTTTCATCAGCACCAAATTGATCAGAGATGTAGGCAACCTTTTCAGGTGTAATAAGCAGTAATGTGGAATCACTGAGGTAAGGAGTTGTTGATACAAGAAGAGACGGAATGCCATTTGAACCAATAAGACCTATATCCTCTACCAATTCTCTGTTCGAATCCTTTGTCACAAACTTGGAACAGATCTCTGCAAAGTCATAAGGGCATTCAATCCCTTCATTCTGAAATTTAATCAACCTTGTGCATCCAAGCTCAGAACCGCTACTTTTACAAGTATGAAGTTTATCGGATTCACTGATATGCTGTTTCCGAGCAACGTCAGATTTCAGATACCCCCTTGACTTTGAGGAATCACAAGTGTCTTTACTTTTCTCATGGGATGGAGGAATAAAACTGCATTTACAGTCATTATGCCCCTCAAATTCATCTTCATTGTAGAAAGTTCTGTGACAAGAGTGGCAGTGGTATCTATAAGGCCAAATGAGCTCTAAGCAATCACAGCGGTAAATTTTCTCTTCACTGAGCCCTTTAGCCTTCTTACCCCGCTTCTTCAACAAGTCAGTGGTGTCTGATACAACACAGGCACCATGCTGCTTTTCCAGAAACAAAGCAGCCTTAGTAATAAGACAATCGGAAAATTCTATTTTATCACTGTTCATGACCCTTGTTGAATCTGTTTCCAGTTCTTCTTGCTGTGGATTTCTAGTTTTCTGAATGTCTTGGGATCTCAGCTTTAACCATTGCATGATGGAATCTTTCAGCTCTCTCTCCTTTTGGTCATTGTCTCCTAACCAACCAATAAGCTCCTCAATCTCTGCATCAGTTTCATAAGCAACCCATGATGAAGACACCCCCATATGATGAAATGGAAAACAAGCTCTCGACCCCTCCAAATTTAAACTAGTTTGTATGCCAAATGAAGCTGAATTCTGGAACACTGAACGATTATACAATTGGCCCCTCTGATCTAATATTTCCCTATGCTGCAACAGCAAACTCCCATCAACAACAACTCGAGGATGAGCATCAAGTGTGGTTGAAGCCCAGTACAAACGACCTCTGGAATCACTACCCAAAAACTCCCTCCTTAAAGCTTGTTTAAAAAGCTGTGATTCTATGCTGTTAATCATATTCTGTGTATGAAGAATATCATCCTTAACAGCGCTCAACTCAGGATGGCAGGCTAGCGACTCATTCGCAGCAACAAAGCTCGAATTCTCAACATCATTATTAACATCAGATGAGACAGAAAAGCCTGGATTATCTGAATGGGGAAGAACAGATGACGAGTCCCTCCCCTTACAAACACCAACCTCATAATTGTTTCCTTGTGGCAAATTATTTAATGAAGGCAAATTACTTGATTTACTATTTTCTTGACGATGTTTATTACTGTCATCCTTGACACAATGCAGACCTTCCAATTCCCCTTTCATACCCACAGACTTAATCATTTGGATGTCAGAAATAGGCTTTTTCTCATGATCAACTGCTAGAGATTGTTGATCAATACAATTAAAACCAGTATGTCCTTGTCTTACATCTGTTGCAGGTACATCACCCATATTAGCTGGTTTTTCCAAAGATTTACCCTGGTTTGAAAGAGAGGAAAACCTTTCCCTTACTTCTCCAGATGCACCAGGATCCACCTTGGTAGCTCTTAAACTCAGAAATTCTTCTCTGGACTTCAGATTTTTCCATTCTAGAGTTAATGAACGCAATTTCTGCTGTAATTCATTTGTATTTTCCATGCACTGCTCAAGGTGCTGACGAACAAGAGCTGAGTTGAGCAACTCATCACAAAGAAACTTAAGAAGGAAGGTCCGCTGATCACAACAAAGGGAAATTTTATTAATTATAAGATAAAAAAATGAAAACAGAAGAAGAGGAACAACAAAGAAAACTATAAATCGAAGATAGTTAATTGTGGACACAAAAATAACTCCCTATAATATCATTTCCACCATTTTTATTATTTTCGTCAAGTATACTGAACCACAAACAGTAAAATAATTGATGCAAACTACTTGAAGGCAAACCACTGAAGTTTCCTCTGATACATCAATTTTTCACTCAAATGAATAAAGCAGCAAGTACCATCTACAGACATGTTACAAAAAAGTTGTTTACGAATGATCTGATACTGTAAGTAAGAAGCTTGCTTCAGAAGTTATACAACATATAGTAAGAAGTAATACTACATCAATCAATTTGTCAGGGAAGAAGTACATTTGCATTATCACCAATTTTTTCCCTGTGCACTTTGCTTAAGAACAGAGTATGCGACTTAAATGGTTAAGAAACAGTGCAAAGTTATCTGAAGTTTGAAAAAGTAAGAAGAAAGCAGCTTGAAGTTGAGAATTATCAAGGAACAAAAGACTCACATAAAATAATTGGCATAACCTAGCAAGCACTTAAAGTAGTAGAGATATGTGAAACCAGTCTACAAACCTCATCTGCTCTGAAGTCCCAATAATCTCTCTCTCTCATTGCAACTGTTAAATGCATGAGCGTCTCCAAGTAAACACGAGTAACTTCTCCCTGATACTTTTTACAGCGATTTTTTCCAACAATTTGAGAACTTAAAGACAACCCTTGAATCACATTTACCCCAACACAGGATGGACAATACCAATTTCCTTCAGGGATCCTTGCGAGTGGAGGGTTTAAGCAGTAAGTGTGATACTCAGCATCACAAGTATCACATAAAAGAACACTGTCATCATCCTTATCAACGCCACATACTTTGCAGACACCATCATCCCAAGGAGCCTTTGGAATCTCTTTTGTTGATGCAAGAATATCATCTAATTCCTTCTTTTGTTCCACGCTCAAGTGCTCCAATTTACTATACTCTTCAAATTTCTGAACAAGAGGAACCACCTATGCCAAAAAGCATGAACTTCAGGAAATTTAATAAAAGAAATAACAAAGCACAAGCCAGTTGAGCAACATAAATATATAACCAAACAAAAGATAGAGGTGAAAAAATATGGATGTACCACCTGGAGGATATTGTCCCATTATTTCCACATTTTGGTAACTTCATAGTGTCAATCTTCATTACAAAATACTTCTATTGGCAATATGACATTCTGACTCACAAGGAGTAAACAACCTAATGTTTGATTCCAAAGTCACAGGTAAGCAGTCCGACTTTCATCATACACAATACAACCACATTTCACAGTATTGGAAGCTAAATATTATGCATATGAAGGAAATTATCAGTCACAATGCCTCATGAACACAAGTTCAAATCCACAAAACTCCATGCAAAAGAGTCTTTTTCATGTGATGGCTAAATTTACACAACGTGTGCTAATGAAACAACGTTTGATCTATGAATAAGAAAGAAGCAGATACTATACCTCTTTCTCAAACAACTTCTCAAAATTTTCAGACAATGTCTCTGCCAATTCAACCAAATCAGGCTGGTCTCTAGATGCAGTGCATATATTTTTCCATAACTGCCAAGTAGAAGTATGAGCCATATTAAAATACCATTCAACAAAATTTTAATTGACCAAAGATAATACCATTCATTGGTAGATGTCAGTACAGGAATGTGTACCAAACTGGAAGGATGCACAAGGTGGTAGGAATATCAGAAAAATGTCTAGAAAATATTGTAGAATTCCTTTGAACCTAGTCAGAACTATATAGGAAGCTTTGCACTAAGAATACAAATGATTTAAAATTGTGAAATAAACATCAACTCCAAAGAAAGTTGTGCCTCTGTAGCTTTAATACTGTTTTAAGACTTATTGCCCAAAGCTTTTCATAGTTATGAACACATAAAATTTCAGATCACATAAATAGAACCTCCATATCTGTTGAACAATAAAGAGTAACTATTTTCTAAAATTTCCCATATCCAAACAGAACCTCCATATCTGTTGAACAAGTTACAGCGGGTTAATGCTATGAAACTAGTGATATTGCACAATGGAAAGAAATGTACAAAAATTTCACAAACAACAAAAAAAAAGAACCAAGCCTACCTAAGACTTTATCAACCCATATATCCTACCAAGATTCCTAACTAAAGACATCTTCTGACAAAATTCCAAAACACCATCACCATGAGGTAATCAGTATTTCCATGTAGCACAATCATTAATCGCAATATAAGAAACAATGCACTTAGGTAGCTGCTCGAGTCAAACATACATCAGAAACAAACTAAGTAATAGCATGTCTTATTTAATTATGGGCATTATATGCATCAGAGAAACTTTGCACGGTAATAATAAGCAAGGGGAAAAATAAATGTGATGAACAAGCAAACCTCTTGAACATCCTCAAGAAAAGATTCGTGTGCTCCACCATATGCCCCAACTGCCAATCTCAAATCAATGGTCCTGAAATCAAGAGGACGGGAAACCATTGCTGGTGATCCGAGAAGTCCTTCATCATCATTGTCAAAAGAATTTACTATATTTCTCCCCAGCAAGGTGCAGAAAACTTTTCCATCATCAGCAGCAGCAACACGACGGAGTACAATACGACATAGTTTCATTATAATGTCTGATACAGGTATTGTAATCTTCTTTTTATTTCTCTTATCAGATTTCTGAGGCATTTCCTCTTTCATTACTTCTGCTAGGACTGAAAGAACAGCTTTCTGTGTTCAATCAACGATTAGATTCAACATAGAATCATTTATAACAAATAACTGGCTTTAAACAAAAATTTTAACCAAGCGCATCAAAATACTCTTCTATACACCAAGTTCAGAAGATATATTTAAAAAGAGAAACACAATATAATACTTGAGTGAATTTACTCCTTGCACGGTATATTGAGTACAGAAGAAAATTTGCTAAAAATTAAGTGGCTCTGAGCAGCAGTATGAAGGAATAAATCATCCACTCAAAATAAAGAATCGCAAAAGCAAATTCAAACTTGAATACAGAGACATATATTTGGATATTTTCCTTTGACTCCAAAAAAAAATTGTGTTTTCTAGTTGACATGAATAGTTCTCTAACCTAGATCCTATTTATGCAAAGGATAAATATACTAAGCTTTGAATTTTCCATAAAAGGTTGGTACAGTTTGAAATCGAAGCTTTCCATACTGCATTCTCACTTTCAAATTTAAGTTAAAGCTCACTTTAACAAACTATCCTATTACTTTGAATTACTATGCCTATGTGAATGATATTAATCATAACTATGAACATCAGTTCCTCATTAAAGTTACAGTTCTAGTTCTAAAATCATAGTATTAGACACAAGCTTGAAGACACCCATATAGCTCTACTGTAAAGAGTTGATTGACAAGTACTATAAAAGACTTTACATCTGCTTGGGCCATAGGTAAGAGGAAACCTAAACTTACTAAATCCCTATTACAACAGCTATCATCAATTTGAACACAGAGCCTAAAATAGCATCACTAAGAAAACAAACATACAGGGATGGCATGAAGAGTAATAATGAAAATCATGGACCTTGGTAGTGGATTCAATAAGAAAAAACTATTGAAAGAATCTGTGAGCAGCACCTTGGTAGGACCAGAAGCGTTGCCCTTGTACACCTCCTTACTGATTGAATGCTCCAATCTTTTCCTTGCCCATTCTGGAGGGCATTTTTCCAATGCTTCAAAAACACACTTTCTGATTCTAGTCCCCACATTGGTGGGTAGTTTTCTGACAGGTTCCAGCAACTGTGCCCACTCTGGAATACCGCAGTCGTTCGTGCTATTCTTTTCACAAGAACCACATGCATCAGTTACTTCATCCTCTATGGTAAGCACATCTTTTTCTCTGCTCAAGGAACCATAAATTTGCTTTGTGGCTTCTGCAAGCAACTGAAATCCAAGAATGCAACATTAACAAAGACTCCAATGTCTTCAAAATACATGCATCACATCCAGGGTGCAGCACAATCACAAATATTTACATTCTTAGAGAACATGTACATGGAAGCACAGCACAACACCAAACATGTACATTCTTAGAAAACAATATATGTGGAAACAAAATAAATGAATGCTGCAGACACATAATGGTTTGGCCAACTCAATAGATATAAGCAAGCTTTATTGAATAGTATTGCTTCTAATCTTTAACTTAACAAAGCACAAAAAGTTTGAGAATGAATCTTACAAGTGCATCTGCCTCCATGCCTGCAACTCCAGAGAGAGAACCACATAGTAGCCCTCCATCACCCTGTAAGCAGCGGAACACTTTTCCACTTTCACGAGCAGTAACCTCAGCAAAATCAAGGTTACCATCCATGGACAAGAAAGCCAAGATATATCTCCGAGCTAATTCTGGCCAAGTCAGTTCATTAATAGGAAGCGTAGTGAGCTTATTTCTTCTCAGTGGAATTAAGTTCTCCACATCTTTCCTCCTTCCCCGCTTTGATTTTGATTCCCCAGAATCAAAGTTTGGATCTACAAAAGCAGCAACCTTGGACTGCAGCTCACTTACTAACACTGCTAGCAGTGAACTGTGAATCTTTGTTAATGCAACACCGGAGCATCTTCTGTCGGTGGATGCAAATCTAACTTGGGACAAATCATTCATCACTCCTTTTTCCAATTGTACTGACACACGAGAATTTATCCCATGAACAGCATTGTATAAGATTGGTACACCAATGTCATAAACCTTCTCAATATTTTTAACTTGATTTCCTGGGACCTTCGTTTCGAGATTCATTAAAGAACTTGAGCCATCAGACCATGGATTCATAAGTTCTTCTTCGAGTTTCTCTAACAAAACAGGCTCCTTAAAACCCAATACTTCATGGAATCGCCACAGTAACTCCCACACCTGCATGGAACAAATACAAAAAGTATAACAAAATAGCAACTACTAAATAGAAGATAGGCAAAAAATAGATTACATGATACAAAACAGTGACAGAAATTAGCATAAAAGTACCTGATACAAGTCACCAACAAGAGCTGGTGGAAACTTGGAGCATAAGAGCCTCCCTGGAGGGGGATAACAATTATCTTTCTCATTGTCTTTTCCCATCTTGGCTTTTTTGGATCTTTGGAATGTATCATTGAACTCTGCTCCATTTTTTCTTTTAGACATTAAAAGCCCATTACCAACAGTTAGAGAGACAGAATTATTAACCCTCTTGATTAAAGATTCATACTTCGAACATGCATCAGCATTCGGGAGCTTTTCTATGATTTCTTGAACAAACTCTGCATCCAGGCCAAATCTGTCCTGATGCAACCATTTAGACAAAACAGCAGCCAAAATGCTACCCTCACCATGGTATTCCAATGGGAGGCCAGCAGAGATCAGGGAACTAGAAAATTTGGCAAGTGAATCAAAACATGCAACACTCTTTTTCTCCTCAGCATCCCAGGTAGATGACATTATCTCGTTATGAACATGTTTGCAGCATAACTTAACGATAACTTTCTGGCTACATATTTCAATATAAGCATCAATTAATTTCTGGGACACCATCCTCCATGCTGAAGTTGATGAATTTTCTTCTGCTGAGATCTCACCAATCTCATCTCCCAACCCCAAATTGCAGGCAGAAAGGTTTCCGGACCTGCTATGGGAGGAATGGGCTTGGAGGCTTTCCGATGTCTGGACACCAAATATTTCATTAGATTTATGCTTCAGACAGGTCAAGACATCATCTTCTGTTGGAGGGGAAATTTCCTCAAGAATTGCCTCAACACTTGTATCATTTTCAGAATCCATATAACAATCACTATAAGCTTCTTTACCAGAAAATTGGCTGAGGGATTTTCTATAGAGGACAGTTGAGCCATCAGGAACAGGCAACACGGAGCAGGAAAACCTCCTGACCTTGAAGAGAGGTCCAGAATCACCACCATCTAATACTTCACACACAAAAAGAGACCCAGTAACCTTGTCATGCCAACAGGACCTATAACCTACAGGCCAAATCAGCTGAGTATCATGATATGAAGGTCTTACATCAACTTTTCCCAAAGAAATAACAAAGAAATCTTCAAACTGGACAGGAAGTCCTTCCTGAAATATAAAACAGAGTGTCATGCACAAGAATCAGGCAAGAACAAACAATCTAATATGACTTGATACTTTCATGCAACAGCAAAGCTGAGAGAGAGAGATAGGATGTAAGTTAGGGGGCATATTGCAACCAACTCAATCAGAAAGCAAAAGAATTAGTAAACAAAAAAGGATGCTTACATCCGATGACAAAGGCGCAGCACAACAATCTCCTTTATCAGCGTCTCCAACTTCCCCTAATTTAGAATAAGCAATTTCTCTACTTTGACCATTGGACTTGAGCTCCTTCTGACAACCATTAATAAAAGCTTGTCTCTCCTCAGCAATGCCATTGGTTAGGGAAAATCTTCTTGATTTTCTCTTTTTGGGTAAATGCAACTTTTCTTGCAAAGGAGACGGTGGATCACTATCAGCATCCATTGAACTGCAAGTAGGTGTTAAGCCAAGATAGCAAGCAACCTCAGACATTGAACCAAATGATTTCCCATCTGGAGAACAATAAATCGCATATACTTCATAATTACTCGAGGAATGTTTCAATTCCACATGCCAACCTTCCTCCAATACGCCATGCCTTTCAGATATGAATTCTTTAAGAGCCTGTAGAAGAATTTCATTTGAACTTCTAGATGGTAACCTAATTGCCCTATTAGTACTACTCCTAAGTCTTCCTAGAGGGAAACCTAAATCTATCTCCTCCAAACTTCTATCCACATTTCGTGCATGATGTAATATGTCTTCAAAACCAACTCTGAAAGCCTTCATCATAAGCCCAGAACCCTTTCTGAAGTCCAAAGACCCAAATCCATTCCCCGCATACAAAAGGTTAGAATATGCCAATGGAGCGCCAAATGCATTTCCGCTAGAACAATTACCACCCTGCTTGTATTTCCTAAAATAAAACATATCAAGTCAATGAATCTTAATAGCTTAGTTGACAAACACATGAAACAAATAAGTAAAAAGTTTCACAAGAATAAAGAAGCTGCAATGATAAATTTGCAAGACATGTTACATTGCACTGCTAAAGACCAACGACATTTCAACTTTTTAGATGACAAATATGCAAATGTTCCCCAAGCAACAAGATACAAATTTAAGAGGGGAAGAAAGCCAATGCTATCTAACATTAAATTGTTATGTACCCTACGTGCAACGTCTTATCTAAATTGAGTTGGGTGCGTGGGAGGGCAAATGATGAACAAACAACCAATTCTAACTGTAAATAACTATAGAGTATCTTTTTCTTTAGAATAGCAATGAAGCTCCCCTACAAGCAGGTGGTAGTATATTGGAATCTAAACATAATGCAGAATGGAATCACTTGCTTCATTGGTTACTTCTCATCACCGCCATGCTATATCCTTATCAAAGACAAGTTGTGAAAAATCCAAAAACTGAAAGACCATTTCGAGCACTAGCACAGCTAGGAACAAAACTATGATCTATAGCTTACAACATGAAGCACACCCTTAAATGCAAAATATTTTATCATAACATAGATAATTCATCAGAAATTCAAACTATAGATCCTTGCATGTCAAAATAAATATTTGATCATGAACAAGAAGTATCATGCATTACAAAGTTGTATGAAGTAAGATAGAACTTATGTTTCTGATTCAATACAAATGCACCCATATATCTTGATTGCCTGAGCATCCATCCCACTAGATCAATATTTTGGTCTTATATAGAAGGCATGGAGTGCAATGCTTGTTCTCAATGCTTCCTACACTATATTTTGGAGCTTATCTTCATATATTCCAATATATCCTTTGGCAGAACTCTTTTTCATGGGCCACATAGCAACCATATAGAAGGTAATTTTGAACAAACTAAGATCATTACACTTGAAAATAAGTATTTTTGGCAACGTCACTCAGTGTTACATTAGTCAATCCTTTAAAAGTCAATACAACGACAACTAAGCCTTCAACCCAAACTAGCTAGGGTTGGAAATATATATCTTTTATTTCCAAATTCCAGTATCCGCTCAAATATAGTCAATCAGAAAACATAATGTAGAGTTTTAAAACCTTACACAGTTAAACTGCTAGAATTGGTTAGGTTTCTATGGTTGTTGGCAATTCTCTGTTACCCTCACATTGTTCTGTAGTAAAAAAAACTTTGATGCATCATTTGTAGATGATCTGTACTTTGAGAAGTAGTGAGTTGCAATAGTGTTAATAGGTTATTCTCTTTGAAGGAGTAAACATATTTATGTTAATTTCAAATAACAGTATATGCTAAGAACTGACCTTCATTTTTAACAGAAATAATCATCTCAAATTACTAAAATGGGCAACTGGAGCATAGTTAATTTGTTGAAAAATTTAACTGGTAAGCAACCATAATTACGAATACATTTCTTGCAAGCTAAAGTGGCCCACAGCGATTTATGTCTAGACACTGGTAGAACACATACTGAAACAATTTATATTCAACGCAATCTACAAATTCTTGAAAGTAAGTCTGTTTCTCAAATCAGTTATAGTACTAGTGTCAAATCTAGAGAGGTTACAATAAGCACCAAAAAAAAAAGGAAATCTGGGGGTTAAGCTACTTGGCTATTTAAATCTATACAGAGAGATTTCAAATTGGGTAGTAGAAAAAAGTTTTGAGACAAATGTGGTTCTCATCATTTCACTTTCTTAAGAAGCAATGCCCCCACATGCGACACTTATCAAACATTTGGGGAAATGCAGCCTACAGCAAAAGCTATTTCAATGGTGTTTTCAATAAGTATTTTGACAGCAATTATAACATATTAATGGCAACTTATACATAATATTGAAAGTGGGAAGGCGAACAATAGCTGGCCAACATTCCCAGTTTATTCATTCATAGAGCATCAATTGTGCCAAATGAGATTGCTACTTAACATTTTGTAAAAAAAATGCAACATTCTGCAGACTATATTTCATGCCTGCACTGAAATCAAATGAATGGATCATTGGAGACAAAAATGGGTGTTGAAATAATCTACGATAACGGCATGTGTGCAAAGTGAGGATAATGTCAACAAAGTAAATGATTGCATCCAAGGTCTCATTAATGTTATTTCCTGAGATACATATATCGTTCAAGTAATAGTGAGGGAGGTGAACTATGAAGGTCTGTGAAAAAAAAAAAAGGGCCCCAGGACAAGTTAAAACTCCATGCTTTTAAGGAATATAAGGCTGAAAGTGGGATTAGCCTCATTCCTAATTCGTGATAATAGCCCTCATTGATGAAATTAGGGGGATAGTTTCTAAGGAAAGAAATGACATTTTCTGGACCTCATGCATCCAAATGAACAAAATCTAGCCTTCCCAGATCTTAACCATAAGCCACAAATGTCCGGATTTCTTCAAACTCTAAAATTACATAGGTGATAGATCAAAAGTAACAAGTCGTTTAGCACCAAGCTAATCTATGTTGATAGGTCACTAAGGAGAAACCCCTTAAAACACCAAGAAAGCAGACCAAAGGCCAAATCGGGAGAGAAGTTCCAACTAATAATCATGAAATAACTGTGAACTACTTAATAGAGGGAAACATGACTATGTTGTCTTTATAAAGACACCTAAGTTATTAAGAAGAGGGCACAATAAAAAAATCGTAGTAAACGAGGAAAGATTCACAATTTTGGTTCAAAGGCAGAGATGTGTCATCTGCTTCTACACAAATTGCCTTCTTGACTTAATTACTGGCACAAAACTTGAGTCATGCAGAGTTGTAAAAATTGAAAAGCATCAACTCTTAGGAAACGCTTGGTAAGGCATAAAGCACAATGCCAATGTAATCATGATTACACATTGTATGAAGTTCTTTGTCATGTTGCAACGAAAACCGTGCTCCATTGTGTTACCGCATACCAAACATTGCCTAAAGTACAGGCAGTGCAGTGAATGCTGTAAAGGCATCCTGTTTGAAACTTTTGAGCTAGAGAAAAGAAATCAATTTGCTCATTCACAAACATGCAGTCACCTAATAAAAAATCATCTTACCAGTAAATACATTTAACAACAGAGTTTAATTCAAAAGCGTAATAATTCCAAACAACAAATTCCCTAAAGCCAGTAAGTAAACGGTTACAGTAAAATTCCACAATTAAGCAGCCATTAGGACATGTACTTTAAAGGAAAACATACCAGAAAAAAAAAGTAAATGTATTTCAACTTCACGAATCAAAATTACAGAAGTTTTCATTCGTTAAAATACAATTACATCCAAGTGGAAGTACCTCAAATTGAACCGCTCCTCTGAGCTTTCCCCATCGCCGTCGCTTGGCGGCGAAGCATTGATATCCAAAATCCGTTTAATCTTAACACCTAAAGGCCACCGTTTACTCTTAACACCGCCACTCAAGCACTCTCCACATATCCAATCCACAAAATTCACCGCTTGCCCTCCATGCATTCCTGCACAGGAAAGGTGGAACCCGCGCTCACATCCATCGCAAACAACCACTTGCTCTCGCACTTCCGGCTTCCCGCACGCACCACACACGGGCATCTCGACCTCTCCAGGCAATCCAGCGGCGATCCCTGACGCCGGGTCCTGGTTCTCATGGAAAGAACAGACTAAATCCAGAGAATCAAGTTGGTGAGGTTGAGCGGGTCCAGGTACGGATATAGGAGGAGAAGAAGAAGAGGAAGAAGGGATCTCATTGAGATCGATACCTAGAGGAGAGCGGGACGTTATCCCTCCGCTTAAATCGTTGAGCTCCATTATCCGATTTTCAATTTCAAAAACATTGTTTTTCGTTGAGGTTCGTTGTGTTAGAGAGAGAATGAAATTGAAATGCGTTGGTTTTTCCTTATTTTGGGTTTTGGATACAGAGCGAAAGAAGGATTTTTGGATTCTGGAGAGCTTGATTTTGTAAATGTACTTACTTGCTTTTTCCGGTGTTGACACGTGAGAATCGTGACTTTACTTCTAACTGAATTACTGATCTGGAAACCGCATTATATAAGTAGATTTCTTTCTTCTCCCGTCTCCTCGATTTTCATCTAGTACGGTTTTCAAATGAAGTGTTTTTTTTTTTTTTTTTTTTTTTTTTTCATATTAAGAGATATAATACAAATTAATATAATAAAAAAGCCACAAACATGCAAATAATGTGAAAAATAACATTTAGAAATAATATAAAACAAGACATTGTTTATGTTTGTATTTTAAATTTGTTTATAATTTTTTAAAAGATCTTAGAAAGTTGTCAAAATAAATGTTTTTTATTTTTACAAAGTTTTGATGTACAATTTTTAAATTTTAACAACTTTTAAATTGAGGAAATTAAAAAAATCCTATTTTTTATCTTTTTCATATTTGATATTTGATATTTTTAATTGTTATTTTATTAAATTTTATATTAATTTAATTTCTCTTTCCATGATTTGAGGAACCAATTGTTTTAGAAAGTGGTTCTAAGCCCACAAACATGTTAACATGAATTATAGTTATTGGATGGGAAGTTTTTTCATCTCACAATCAAACCATTTTTCTCCTTCTTTACCATTTGCTAAAAGGAAATGGAAGGTTCATCTTCAAATTAAATTCATCTTAATCAGAATTCACTAAATCATATATTATTATTGAGAGTAAGCCCAGCCGCAAGAGAAAGGATTGGGAAGTTTACTGTTCCTTTTTTAGTATTTCTCTTAAGTTTGATTCTGGTATTTTGATTGCTTATCTTAGGAATTTCACTTTTTACAAAAATAAACCAAGTTTGAAATTAAACTACGATAAAAAAAATCATAAAAAACACTAAAATACTAATCAGCAAGCTTCATTTGGAATAAGGGAATCTCAACCTTTAGTTGGTACACTACTTTGGTCGTTTTCTTTCAAGGTTGATGATTCAGATACTCTTTTGATCAAAGAAGAAGGTATCATACTAAAAATAAAATAAAAATCATCGATTTCACCAAAGGATTACAACTTAGTACATTTCTTAAAAATATCTTGATGAAGCTTGGCAATCAGACTTTCCACTAGCCTTCCAACTGCGTTTTGTGCTTCCTTTATACCTCGATTTAAAGAAGCGACTTGGTTTTCGTAATTCTTATGAAATTATTTCAATTGAGACTTTATGTTGACGTTCGATTTTTGCACCCCAAAATCATTTGAGGATGATAAAGAGTTTCGAATTAGAAATCGGCCTGATTCCTTTTCGGTTCGCTCTTTCCTCTTTTCCTAAAATATTTTCCTAATATTTTTAGTCCTTTGTTATGATTAAATGAATTCTTGAAATACCCTTCTAGTTGCAAAAATATTTTTATGATTGTTGATGTATTTTATTTTTCTAGATTAGAAAAATCCAAAAAAAAAATAGAAAAGAAGAAAAGAAAGCAAAAAAAAGAATTAATATGTTTATTTGCGATATTAACCTAAAAAAATCAATTTTAAGGTTAAAATGGCAAATATTTGTGTTTAAATTATAATTTCAATTGTTAATTGAAATATATGTTGTTTTTATAATTTTTTTTATTAATTTAAAAATTAATTAGAAGGGGGTTTAATTGAATTAATTTAAAGAAAATTAAAGAAAATGACTAAATTGAAGAGAATTGAAAGTTTATAGGGAAATTGAAGAGGAAGAAAGGAAGGAAGGACGAAATTGAAAAGCGGAAGGAACTTCTGTGGGCAAATCTCTAATTTCTAAAAGCTGGAAGGATTTAAAGAGGAAAACGCCAGAACGGCGTCGTTTTATTAACAGGAAAAACAAAAAAAATAAGAAAAGAAAAAAGAAAATGGATCGAAAAGAAAACTGAAACCTTCGAAGGTTTCAGACGAAGGAGAAAGGGGACGAAATTCAACAGGGGAACCTACTGTTCCCAGTTGGATTCGAAAGAGAGAGAGAGAGAGACGAGGGTCTCTGACACTGATGGGAAGCGAAGGCGGCTGAAGGCGACAGGAAACCATCGAGTAAGAGAAGAAAAAGAAGGCCTGCAGAAAGTCTCGAAGAGACTGGAGATGGCGGCTTCGACAGAAGAAACGTGGCCTTCTGGGAGCCAAGGGATGAACCGTGGAGAGCAAGAACGAGGTTGATAAGAGGAGGAGGAGGCTACAGATGAAGGGGTTGGAGCTTTTGGGGAATTTCTGAGGGAGAGAGAGAAGCTTCAATCGAAAACTGTAAGTCCTAATTTCAGAAGGTTAGGGTTCTAATTCCGGCGTCTGAGTGAGTGATTTTCATTTCTGTAATTGGGAAATAGAAATTTCGATTTATGAATTAGGGTTACAGTTTGGGGAAAATATAAATGGAGTGAAAAGATTCAAATTAGATTAGGGATTTATACAATTGATGTAACGAATTGTTGCTGTAAAGAACAAATTGATGTAAAGAAACAATTGGATTGCAATAAAGATGTGAAAAGCTTTTTGAGGTAACCACTGTTCTGATCTCAATTCAATTTGTTTCTGTGTTCTATTTCAAATGATTATGTGTGAGTTAAAACCAGATTGAATGAATCTGTATTCTTGCTGACTTGGTGATGCAATCTGCCTATTATTTATGTTGTTTAAATCTTAGGGTCTGTCATATGTCCTTTAAGTTTTGTTAATGTGCTGCGGTTGCTTCTGTTTTGAGAATTTAACAGATATAATTATGCAGTATATTGTTCTGGTTTTAGTTAGGGTGTTATAGCAATCAGTGTTAGTTTGTTCAGCCTGGTCTGGGATCAGTTAATATGAAGAGGGTTGCAAAATGGTGTTGTGTATGCATATATGAGAGTTAGGCCAATGTTAGTAATTTTGTCTTCGTTTTAATATTGTTGCTATCAAGAGCATGAGCACTGACTTGTAAATGCTGCCTCCTAAACTTCATATCACATCAAGGTGTACATGCTTATTTGAATCTACATTCATGTTCAAATATGTTGAGTATGTTGTCTGTTATCAATATGCAGCCTGAAGTCTCTTGTGTTTAGCCTGCTTGAGGCTGTTATTTGTTGCTTTAAGTGTATGTAGCTCAGGGTTTCATTAAGTTTGTTTATGATGAGATTTTAATGCTACCAGCCTAATGTGGTCATTCAGCAGCATGTTAATGATATGTCTAAACCATTTGAAGTCAGTGTGTGGCTATAGGTTGTCATTGTTGTATAATCCAGAAGTGCACTGCTATATAACTTGAATATCTTGTATTCCTGTTGAAACATATCATATATTTAGCAAACAGCTGCCTCTTGTTCATGCACCTTCTCTGCATAATGAGCATACATAACATGGGTAAGCCTAGGTTGTTGCTGCTGACTTTGTGGTTCATTTCATCTGTGCTCCAGTCTGCACTTGCCAACATTCCTAGGTTGTTGATATATATTGTATGTTAATATCTCAAATTTAGCCTGACTAATATGTTCAATGCTTCTCTCCAGTCTGTTTCTTCTTGTTGGATTGTTGTTTTGGTTTGTTGTGTTTGTATCTACAATGTTGTTTTATCTGTGGGATCACACAAGCAGTTTGCAGTCTTCATGTTTTCTGATATGTCACCAAATTGCCTGCACATATGAATGTAACACAGTTTGCTAAGGAATGCTGCATGTACCTCAGGTCTGTGATGATTTAGTTTAAGTTGCTCAAGTCAGTTTGTAGTGTAGGTCAATGCCTGTTGTTCTGCTACTTCAAGACCAGTTTACAATGTTAAATTCTCAACTTAACCTCCATGTTCATGAGTATGTTCATATTCTGTTGAAGCTGTTGTTACAAGAGAAATGAATCATTTGTAGGTTGCATGGAATAAATTGTAGTATTAAGCATGTTAGGAATATGAGAATATTGAAAGATATTGTTGTGCATCTTGTTATAATATGAATGGTAGCCAATCCAAATTGATTAGTATGAAATTTGTTGTTGTACATATATTTAGGCTTTTTAATGTTAAGCATGGAGGTCCTTATCTTAAAGCAGTAGCCACTGTTGTTGCCTGCCATGCTGTGCCTTGGTCAATAACCTTCATTGTTTCTCTGTTTAGTACACTCTAATGTTGTTATTAATGATGATATATTGCTCTCATGTGGGATCTGTCTCAGTTACATGCTTCTGTTAACCTTTCTGTTTGGAGTCCATGAATAGCACATGCTAGGTATATGGTTGTTCCTGCTGGAGCTGTTCCTAGTTCCAGTGAGTATTGTCATGATTAATTGCATATGTCTCAAGTTTGGTACCCATGGCTAAGTTGTTTATAAACTCATCCACTTAGCTTATTGCCATTGATCCCTTAGCTTCAGCCTGCCATATCTGTCTTGACTTTAAGGGGGATAGCCTGCTTACATTGCCTGCATCTTATTGTATACATTGTATTCCAGATTGGCTTGCTTCCTGGTTCTGCATTTTCTTTGCATCATAAATAAGCACAACCTAGATTAGCTCAACCTATGGTATCAATTGTTGCCTTTCCTTCTACCTGTTGGTTCTGCATCCAACATGTGCACATGTTTGTTGCATCTGCTGTGAGGCTAAAGAGTAAGGGCTGTCTGGGATTCGCGTTACATGCTAGGGAACTATGCATTGGTTTAGCTTCTGCCCAGTTTGTCCTTGTATCAGAGGTCAAAATTAGAAATTGCTGCCTGTCTGAAATATTGCTACCTTGTGAGCTTGTTAGGGTCATGTATGCCAGGAACAGCTTTGGCAGAATTGAATGAAAAGGGGGGGCTATTTTGGTAATTGTTGCAAATTATAGGAACCTAAGTTGTAGCTTTGTGAAAATGTTTCCAAGATGTTGAATTTGGCCTATTTTGCTAACTGTTTCAATGTTTTAGCATGAATGCGAGGCTGTTTGGTTAAGTTTTATGCATTGGGGACTAAAATGTAATTTTAGAAAGTTGAAGGACCAAAATGCAAATTTTGCAAATTTAAGGGGCCAATATGGTAATTTTTAAAAATGGAGTCAAAATGACAAATTGGCTTCATTTAAATATTCAAAACAGTTTTTGTGTCGATTGGCAATCGAAAATAACTTTTGGGGCAATTTTGTAATTACGCAAAATTCAGGGGCTAAAATGTAATT